>PVJX010032951.1:0-20088 GCA_004027295.1 Dolichotis patagonum
CAAATGAAAGGGAAAAAAACATGGCAAATCTAATAAAGTAATGCAAGACAAAAGAAAACCACAAAAGCAGAGAACAAACAAGCCACTACCAGTTAAATGGACAAAAATAAAACAAGCGAGTATATCAACGTATCTAGAATTTAGTTACTAAGACCAAAAAATTGCCATTAAAATATCCATGTTATATTAAAACCAATCACAAATTAAATTCACTCAGAGCTACCACAAGAAATCAAGAAATATTTCACATATATCATCCGAAGATTATTCTCATTCTCTATAATCACAAAGCAAGAGAAAACTGAAAATTATCCTTCCAAACTAAATTAAAAATTGAGGATCAAAGGGAATGAAACAGAAGATGTAGAAAAACCCTAAACATAGCCATCTGTTTGACCTGAGAAAAAATGCTGAAAACTTACACTGGAGAAGGAAAAGTCTCATTAATAAGTAACACTAGAAAAATTGGCTGTGCATGTACAAAAGACTGAATCTAGACTAATCTTTTTCACTATGTACTAAATTAAAACCAAAATGGAGCAAACAATGACTTGTTAAAATAAAAATACTTAACCTCCTGCAAGCTGAAATAAGTAAAACTCTTAAAGTTACAAAAGTAGACAAGTATGACCACAAACCCAGTTGAAAAGGAAATAGTATGAAGAATCTTCAAATGTTATTATGTGAAATTAAAAGGCTCTACACAATAAGGGAAGCAATAGGGTAAAAAGACTACCGAAAAAATGGTTGAAAATTTTGTCAGCTATGCCTCAGACAGATGACTAATATCTACAGTATAAAAAGAACTAAAAAAAAAAAAAATAGACCACTAAAAAGAAATCTAATAATATAAAATGCCGATGTGTGGCAGTAGTGTCAAAGGAACTCTCCTAGGTTGTTGGTAGGAATGTAAACTGGTGCACCCACTATAGAAATCAGTATGGAGATTCTTTTAAGAAACTGAAAATAGAAACCTCATTTGACCTAGGTTCTCTCTTTCTAGGTATCTTTCTGAAAAACTTAAAGACAACATATTATGGTGCCACCTGCATACTTGTGTTAACAGTAGCATAGTTCATAATATCTTAATCTTGGAGGCAGCCCCCCAACAGATGAATGAAAAAAAAAATGGAGTCCATTCACACAATGGCCTTCTTTTCTACCATCAAGAACGATATACTTGAGTCATTTGTAAGAAAATGGATGCACCATGAGATCATATTTTTAAGTGAAATAAAGCAGATACACAAATTTAAATTATGCATGGTTTCTCTTATAGGAGAAATTTGACTTATAAATGAAGAGCAAAATAAATAATAAGAAATCAGGAGACCGATCTTTTTCAAATAGGTAAAGAATCAAGAAGAGGAGTGAGAGGTAGAGTGGAAGGAAAGGAGGGCAAAACAGTTACAGTGAATCACACCTGTGTACCAACTCCACAAAAGTAATGTAAACACTATGTACTGAACGCACGCACTAACAAAATTATTGTAAATGATGTTAAAAAGCAAAAACTAACAAACCGAAATAAAGAGCTTCAAATATTTAAAGCTATTTCAAATCAGCTTGAGTCTAAAAATTGATAATTTTTAAAAATGAACACATATATGTAGAAATAAAATAGCTCATTTAATTCTTTAAAGAAATGAAAAATATCAATAAAAACTGCAAGCATTCAAAGAAAAAAAATTTAAATGAAAATTCAAATAAAAATATAATGCATTGAGAAAGTATAGAGAAGCAATTCAGAAAAAAATCAATAAAAAATAGAATATATAAGCCAGAGTAGTGGGCTGACATTTATATTTCTAAATGTTCTAAGTAAGAATCATTAGAATTTTGGAAGATATTTAATATCTAAAACTTTAATTCAAGAAATCTTTCAATAAATCAAAACAAACATTAAATATATACTGGGCAATTGGACGAAAAAAGTAGAATAAATATATTTGAGACTACACTGAATAGTCCCAAATGAAATTCTCGAGAGGATGAAATTCTCGAGAACTACAAACAAAATGATCAAAGAATTTTCATTGTCAGAAGATTTAAAATAAATGTACACATAAGGCAAGGAGGAGAAAAATTCTTTAAAAAATCAATGAAAAAATGTGAAATAAGAATATTGTTAGTCGGGGAGTTACCATTTAAATGTCAAAACCAAAGATGAAAGTTTGATTTTGCAAGGACTTTAGAATTTCTGCAACCCTTATCCTGCTTACAGAATCTTCTAAAGGAGGAGAGTCACCCAACAGTGATGAGTGGTGAAATTTCAACAGAAAGACTGCTCTGAACATTTAAAACATGTAAATTTATATATAAGACTTAAAAAATGAACAATGGCAGAAAATAAAAGTGAACACTGAAAATAAAAAGCCAGTGTTATTACCAGTTTCTCTTTTGTAAGAATTTTTCTGGTTTATGTGCTCTATTGAGTAACTGCTTTGAAGACAACCAGACACAGTGTAATAGGTATTGTGGTCCTCTTTTAAAAACTCCATGTGTTGTATATTACAAAACTGCTGTATGTTTTGACAAAGTAGTAACAACAAAAAGCAACAGAATATGAAACAAATATAGAAAAATTTCATTGTAGTATATGCAACTTTAGCTTTAATGGACAGTAAGAAAAAAACCTGATAAATCTAATTGAAAAAGACTAAGAAAAGAGAGGATGAGCAGGTAATAAAGTAGAAACACAGCAGTTAGAAACACGACCTTTCCAAATAGCACACTAGAACATTCTTAAATGAAATAATACATGCATCCTTAGTGAAAGAAGCATAGCAAATATTTTTAAAGAGCAATAATGATATAATTGATCAAATCTAACCTTCATATCAATGAATAAGTGAATTAGAATTAACTAATAAAACATATAAAGTATGCTATCAGTTTACAAACAAGACTTCATTCTATGTGTTGCAAAAGAATGATGCCTAAATTAAGAGAAAACCAAAAGTGCTAAAGTCAAAGAATAAGACAAAGGTATAAGACAAGGACGGAACAGAGAGAATAATCCTGGCCATTAAATGTGAAGAAACATGTTTTACTGCTTAAAACCACATTCACAAAGACAGTATATACATGAAGAGCAATTTATCAAGTAAGACAATGACTATCTTAATTAAAATGTAGAAAAAAGATGCAAGTAGACATACTAGTAAACACACTAGTAGTCAGATATTTTTATGAATCACTTTAGAATAAAAAAGATTAACGGAACTAAATTTAAATAAGCCGAGTGATCAAACAATCGAATCAATAGGATAAACATTAATGATACGTGCTAAACTTCACATCTTCATAATAGTTAATACATCTATCTCTAAAGCTACACACCACATTGTCACATATTGACTAGTTTAGGAGAAAGTACCAATTTTAATAAAGTAACTAGAAATACACACATTTGTTTAGCATCTAATAAAACTAGAAATTTGTCCTTTTCTATGATACAAATTAAAAATAACACAAATTCAGGGTGGACTTTTCAGGTGGAAAACTGAAATTGCAAATTTTTGTGAAAATAAATGGCACTAAAAACACTAAACATCATAAGATGTGGAGGCATTCAGAGCTGTGATGGGAGAAAAATTTACAGCATAAAATCCTTTTACTGAAAAATGTGGAAGTATAAAAACTAACAAATTAAATCAGAAAACTAGAGAACAAAAGAAATTAGAAAAAGGCAAGAAAGAATAGTAGAAATAAAATATTAGGGAGAAGAATACAGAAATAGAGCTGACGAATAAAATAAAATTATAATTCTTGGAAAATTTGTTAAAATAGATAAACAGCTAGTTAATTTAACCGAGCCATAAAGGAGAGCACCAAAATTTTCAAACAAAGATATGAGAATAAGGAAATAAGCTTTGACACAAAGAGAATTTTAAGAAGCATAAAACACTCCGCTAAAAAGCTTTATGCAACAATTTTGAAAATATACATGCAATGATTCTTTAGAAAAATATACAATATGGGAATCATAATTGAATGTTATTGTTAAGACTGATGCTATTCAATACATCACACACACACACACACACACACATATGAAACAAACTTAAGGCCAACTATCTTTTTTTTTTTTTTTTTTTTTTTTTGGTACTGGGGATTGAACTCACAGCCTCATGCTTGCCAGGCAGCCACTTATGCTGTTGAGCTAAATCCCAGGCTCTTATCAATTTGAAATCTATGTTAAGGAGGGATGCCATCATAGAATCACACTTGATATTCACATGTACTCTAATGAACAACATCCTATAATACAATCTGGCTTCTCAGCATCTTTTTGACTTTCCATGTTGCATAGCACAGTTACTTTTGCTCTTTCTCTTTTGTACTCTGAGATGAGTGACTACACTGTGGAGAGGAAGACCTATTGAAGAATGACATGAGTTCACCTTGCAAATATGCAAAGCATTAATGACCACTTATGTAAAATTCCCCAGAGGCTGTTCATTAAGCTCAATCAGGCTTCCTGCCATGGGTTCTCTGAAAGCCACTGTGGCCTGGAAATGGGACTCCCACTGGGAACGAAGAACATTCGAACTGACTCTGTACCCTTAGGGTAGGTGTCCCATGAAAGGCCCTGTGAGAGCCCATGACTTTCACATCTGAGTATATGAATATATTTGCCTGTCATTTCCATGTTAGTCAGCCTACAGCGCTCCAATTACCATTTTTAAAAGCCACTGTATTATACTGAAGGTCATTAATATTTGATGGAAAGTTATTGGCCAAAATGTAGTGAATCTTTAAGTACAACTAATAATTACTAAACCATTACTAATATTTACTAAGCATGTATTGTGTGCCAGACACTCTAAAAGCTTCATTCATATTATCTCATTCAATCTTCACAACAGCTTTATTAGAAAATTGAAGCAAATTTTCTGTGTCCATTTTATGTTTTTATATTGCTGACAAATTTTCATCTTCAAGGATGTCAGAGACAATGTAAATCTAATTTGTACTTCTTCCTTCTGTCTTAATGGCAATTTCCCCCCAGCTTCTCATATTAATCATAATTCAAAGTTACTCCATAGAATTTGGAAAGTGGTTTTAAAGACTTGGGATTCTTTGGCGCAACATTAATACAAGTCATGGAGTCACTGACATGTTTCCAAAACACGCCTGTTTAGCTACATATAACCTGGCAACACATGATGATAGTTTTTTCTTCTCCCTCTCTCTTATTCGGGCATTAAAAAACATGTTTTACAAAAGATATTAGCTCATCATATAAAAGTGGAGAAGATTTTCCTCTCAGCTGTAATTCTTAACAGTTGCAAAAGTGTGAGAGCTGCCAATTTATGATGCAGCATAAAAAATGAGGTGTTGAGAGAAATCTTTGTGAGTAACACGCGTTACAGGAAACATGTGAGGCTATTTCAAGTTGTAGGGTTGAAACACTTCTATTATGGCTTTTCCAGGTTTTATTTCACATATAGGCTGATAACACATGTAGGCCTATCTTATGTCAGTGAAAAACTCCAATGGAAAGGGATCGTATTTCATAACTAAAATTTTATTTCTACCCTCATTCAATGTTTAATAAATCTCTATTTTTAATGTCATATATATGTATGTATATATACACTTGTATGTGTATAGCTGCATATGATTTTCTGTGTACAAACATTTGTAAGAAGGCTAAAAGGAGCAGAAAACTTACATATATTAACCTTAAAATCAAACAAGCAGGGAAGATGAAAACTTCCTATTCTTCATTTGGTTTTAAAATATTGTTCTGGAAATTCAAACATTTTAATAATTCCCACAGAGAAGTCCTTAGCCTAACAAAGCCTTTGTGTAAGTTGATTTAAAATGATGGGCATAGAGTGGGCATCATCCTTCTCAATATTCAAGTGCAAACTCTGGGTAAAGTCTCAAAGGTGGGCAATACAACGAAGTGGAAGGACTGTGATTTGTGCAGTTGTTGAATCTTTCTGAGGCTCAGTTATTTCCTCTCTGTAACACTCTGAAAATGCTGCCTACCTCACCTGGCATTGAGTAGTAGGAATTAAATGAACATATGACTGCAGTGTAGTCAGCAGAATGTCCAATGTAACTCTGGGTGTAAGCAGGTACTCATTTGAAAATCAGTATCAAACTGTTATTAGACTCTTTCCAAAAGACTAGTAAAGCTGGGGAAATACTCAGAAATCTTAACTACATGGAAACTTCACCATTAGTCTGAAAATTTTCCAAAGGATGTAGTGATACTTTTGGTTCTGCAAAATTAATTTCTTCATATGTACCTTGTTACATGGATATGTTTACCCTTAGTTACAAAGACAAGACATATATTAGTCATTAAAGTACATCTGGAAATTCAAAATAAGGGTACATTTTTTTTCTCACATATGATGAATTTCAGACCAAGCATGTTTTCAACAGTCTCCCTTAGCTTTGCTGTACTCATTTGTACAGATGAAGTCATAGAAAATGGAAAATACACCTCACTTTACAAATCTTTTCTATGATTAGTTAATATGTAAGAATAAATGGTGAGACATACTGAGACCCAGAGCCACCTTTAGAAGCAATTAGGATGTTGTGAGGATGATTTGCCTTCAGTCTCTCAGGGGCTTCCAAAGCTGTTGGTCCTAATACTGCATTAAATTTTAAGAATCTAAACTAGGAGTTGACAAATACTTTCTGTAAAGGAAAAGATAGTGAATATTTTAGGCTTCATTTTGATGACTTAACTCTGTTGCTCTGTTGCTTAGGTCTGAATGCATTCATTGACAATATATAAACAAACAGGTGAGACTCCTTTCAGTGAAAAGTTGACACTCCAATTTGAATTGTATTCATTAAAATGTCTAGCTAATACTTCTTCTTTGGATTTTTTTCCAACCACTTAAAAATGTGAAAACCACTTAGGCTGTCACCATACAAAAATAGGCAATGGATCAGAAGCAGTGTAAGCGATGAGTTTGTCAATGTCTGATCTACACAGAAATTTTGCCTTTTACTTAGGACCTAACACTCGGTCAACACACTTCACCACCTCATTTAGAAAGCAACAAATTTTTAAAGAAATTTGTATTCTTTCCTAATGAGAGAAGTTTAGTTAATAACCTCAGTCCTGAATGTCCCACCCCAAGCCGCGTATGTTACAGAGGTGGAACAAACAAACTACTAGCTTATTTAGACATTGCATTTCTTAGGCATGACTGAACTCACACCAAAGCTAAAACTTATTTCACCATCCAAATGGGGAGACACTAAAGCATTAGAGCTTATATTAAATAGTGATATATTATTTTCAATTTATTCGACTACTTAGACTATTCATTTTAATGATAGAATTTAATATCAATCCTCCAAGTGCCAATGGACTCAGAGAAATATCTACCAAGTTCTATGTGTTTAAGGCAAATCTTTCTTCAATTTTTTCCTATTAACACAGAATAAATAACGTATTTGCCCAGGGCTCTAGGATTGAGACAGAATTGACCCATAGAAACTGCGAAATTTCTTTGAAGTTTCCTGTTTTATCTCATAAACTCATGCATATCTTGCATTTTATTGCATAATATATTGACATTTGTTGTGATGTAAAAATAATTAAATTACTTCATAATTCAATTTAATGTTTATGCTGGAAGTTGATAACACCAGAAATTTGTCCTATGTATTCTCTATGGATTCACATATTCACTCTGACATATCTGTTTGTTTCCAGCAGTTTGATTGTTTAAAATTGGCCAGAGTTACTAATTCTCCTTAGTATGGCACAAGGACCTAAGCTAGACTGACAGCATCTTCCCTCAGCCCCTTCAAGACCCTTCTGCTATATTATAAATGCACATCTATTGCAACATTCATTTAAGGATTTCATAATTAGTTGGCCCTAAGAAAGTTTATCACTTGAACTTCATATTTGTCACTTGGACTTTATTTTCTATGTTCATGTTAGCAATAAGCTGATTCTTGGTCTTCAAATAATTTTTTTTTTTTTTGTACCGGGGATTGAATTTATGTCCTTGCGCTTGTCATGCAGGCACTTTTGCTGCTGAGGTAAATCCCCAACTCAAATAAAATTATTAATGAAGTTCTTCAGCATGGCTAATAAGCCTACATGTATAATGCAATGGATCTGAATAACTTCATTGTATCAATAATCCTAACGCCAGTTCATAATCTTATGAATGTATATTGAATCTATTTAATGCTATATTTTTTGGGAAATCTGAACTAATTTATATAGACTGATCTTACTGCTTATATTAGTGAATGTATTTTACTAAATAGCTTAAATTTAAATCAATTTTCATTTATCTGTGTTCTGTTTTATATGATGGTGACTAGTTTTTAATTTTCAATTTTTTAAGTGTTATGATATTACAGAATCTGCTTTCTACCTGGAAAAGTTTTAAAGCAATTTATTTTGTGTTTTATAAAAATACTTTAGCATCCTGAGTTGATATGAAGACATATATCATTTTTCTACTATGCTAGCCCTACCCTAAGTTTGTAATTCTGAATGATATGCAAAGCAAAGGGAACAAGGAAAGCAGAAGAGAAGGGTTCCTTATAACTGGTTTCCTGGATTATGTCATCTAGGAAGTATGAACTCCATTGTTTTGATAGAAGTAAGGATCCCCTGTCAGTTTTCCACATAAGGCATCTCTAGGCTGATGGAATTTTGGAACGATGCTTTGTCTAGAAAAGCAAGGTAACACTACTAAACAGGTTGCTATTCCAGTGATGTCAACAGATAGAGGGATATTTATAGATCTTTGAGTCATTCTGTTGGATCTAAATGTGAGTAGAGCTTTAACATTTGTACCTTAGTTGGTTTACTTGCCTCACCAAAAACAAATCTTGATCCCAAGAATCTTGCCACCTAGAAACACTGATGCAAAGAGAGTGGCTAATGGGAGGATGGATGTGCACAGTATTTATACATTGAACTCTCCATAAAATTTGAAACTAAGGTACAATGTAGGCTATGGAGATGGCAGAGAGTGAAATGAGTAAATTATGTGAATATAGGAGTCTGGCAAAATGAAGTCCTTTGATCTAGATAACCAACTAAAGGTGAAAAAATAGAAATAAATCTTGTAAAAACTAAAAACATTCCAGGAAGACTAAATATTTCAAGCCACTTACCCTGTTTTGTTACAGTGTACTCCATCAATACATGAAAGTATTTCCCAGTTCCACAGCCATAAGGTTACTGTAGTGCAGAAAACATGCTGACTTGTCATTTTTGACATGATATTGTCTATATTGTTCCTTGACTTTGGTTTATAAACTTTGTCTTCCTGACCTTTGAAATCATATTTATTCACAGGAAATGCCACCTTGTCTGCTACTTCTTCTATAATTCCTCCCCTGCCACGGATATTGCATTCATTGTTCCACTCAATTCCCACTCTTCACTTTGAATTTCAGAACTTTTTGTCCCAGATGCTGGGAGAGTTGGTAACTGATTTCTTGCAGGAGAAAGTTCATCTCCAGAAATCTCCTTTGCACAGAACAGTCATCTTACTCAAATTCTCACTCATTCACTTTCAAGATATTTCTTTTCCTTTCAAGATATTTCAGACTGGTCACTGTGGGAATTTTAGACTTTGGCTCTCTTACTCTAATAAAGGAAAACCTAGAGAATATCTCTCACTTCATGTTTTCTGTAACTCAAAGGCCTATAATGTGAACTAAATAGAGTCAGTTTATTCTGCTTCCTATCATGCTTTTGACTGCCACAGAAATAGATAAGAAGAACATTCACAGAAAATAACCAGCATGCAAATTTCTATATCTGAGTCTGCTCTCCAAGGAATCCCCATTGCCATGTCTAAGAAAACAGTATAAGTTTACACTAGAATTATTCACTAACTGGCTGCAGTGAAGACCTGATAACTAGTGAGACAGAGCACTGATAGTCCCAGTAATAGTCATACAATTGTCAAATCTTTCATCAGTCCTGAAATAGAAGGACATAGTGGTGATAGAAAAGGAATAAACCCAGGAAAATGCATCAAGACTTGGAAAGAGTCATCCTAAACTGAGTAATGTTTGTTGGGCAATGAATGTTTTGGTGAGGATTAATGGAAGGTGGAAGATGATTAATGATCCCTTATTAGTAAAATCTAAATCAGAAGACATTTCTGGTAAGAGATGAAAGAACCCATGTCCAATAAACAGAAGGCGAGAACCAGACCCAAAACTGTAACAGATCTCCAAAGAAAATAATTTTGCAGTCTATGACAATCTGATTTGCTAAAGCCAGGTTCTTAGTTAAGAAAGTAATGTGAGCTGAAGACTTTTCATCTGTGTTGACGCAGCACACATTTATGAATCTCCAGGTTCCTCTGCATCCTCCGGCCCTGGGAAGGTGGCCAGCTGTACCTGTAAAAAGTTAGCAATCTCTCCACTCTTTCCAATTCCTTTTCCTTAAAAATAACACATGAAGCTCCAAAAACCTCAGGATATACCTCTCCTCCTATCCTAGTCACTCATAAGGAATCAGAAATCTGTATCTACTGGACTATATCTAGCCTAATATGTTATTGTAAACAGAATTTTTACAGGAATTTGCTCTCACTTACATATGAATGAATGTCAATTATTTTTGATTCTTTCTAAAAGGGGCACAAAAGAATGCATGCATAAATTAAATAATAGGTGACTGTATGTATATATAATATACATACGTATACATCCTTGTGAAGATATATCTACATATATGTATAGATATATCTCCACAAAAATGACACATAAGCATAGGAACTAAATATGAAATGCTATTTTATGGACTTTAGGGTAGTTTATTATCCTTTTTATAATATTTCTGGCTTCTGCAAGAGCCAATCTTTGCAATTAATAAAGATACAAGGACCACAACTCCACATATTTAAATCTTTAATGGTGACAATAATCTCTTCCACAATGATATATTACTTTTTATCATAATAATATTACTTTTTACTACAATATTACTAATTATTATTGCTCGAAGGCAAGACAATATTTGAAGCTTTCTTATGAATTTCACTAGTATTACAGCTTTTATCCCACAGGCTCAGGAACAAATATAGATGCTCTTCCGAAAATTGTGTATATGTCAATTAAACATTTAAGGACAAGAAAAATTATCATCTTTTTCATGAACCCAGTAGATTTACTGTGAGTTAAATAATCTCATATTATTTTACCTAGTTCAAGTTGATCTGACTGTTATGGTACAGACTTTGAGAATATGGGTATTAATGACAGATCATATCTTATAAATGACAATCTTGAGAATATTTAGGTTTTCCCCTTTGACAGAGGTATGGTTACTTGTTCAAATGGTCATAGATTCTTTTTGGTAGGATCTGGGAGAATCATTGACATCATACTTACTATGCTATCACAGGGCCCTAATAGCCTTTTAATCAATATATTCTAGGCCTGAAACAAGACAAGGTCAGAGACTGAATTTTTATTTATTTATTATTTTTTAAGACTGAGTAGTTGCTCCCAGCTTTCTGGTGATCTATTATTGATTTTTCTATTTGCATATATTGTAAGACACCCTTTGTATAAGCCTGTACATTTTAGTACTTTTAAAGAATTCTGAATTTTGTTGATTTGAAATCTCTTGTCACATTGGAATCAATGTCAATTGTTTTTGATTCTTTCTAAAAAGAATACAAAAGAATGCATGCACAAATTAAATAACAGGTGATTTTATATATATATATATATATATATATATATATATATATATTCTTTACAATAAACATCAGTCTTCTGGATGTTTATGCCCAAGTAAATCTGGTCTCTATTTTAGTTAGAAAGAAGAAAACCACAGCAGCGTACCCCAGTTTCATTCATAATGTGACACTGAGCAAAGTTTTTTGTTGTTGTTTAACTTCATAGCTAAGTATCTTTTTATGTTTCTGAAAACCAAATTTTGTGATAATATTGATATTATTCCTTTGATTTACTTCAGACCAATCTTGCTCTTTTACCTTCTACTGATATGCAAACTATATGTTAATTTTATTCCTGTCTTTAGATATGACACTGAGAATTTGAATGTTTTATAGTTTGTTTTTGTTCTTCAAAATGCCCATCTGTACCTATGCAGATTTCTCATAACAGGTGAAGCAGTGTCATCAGAATTAGTCATTTATGACAAATAATTTATCAAAGAGAATGTCATCATTTTGGCCATTGTCCTAATTATAGTCATTTTCCTGACAGTTTATGAAGACCTGAAAACAATCAAAACTCCTTTTAGCAATTATCAGTCACTTTGAAAATGCATATAAATATTTCTATTTCATTGAGGGAAAGACAGCTCTCATTTTCTAACTCTTTTTAGTTTTCGAGAAATCAAAATATATAGACAATAAGAACATTGTTATTTCAAAAAGTACTTATGATAAGCAATATAAGCACACATTGTGACACAGATATTTACAATACAAAGTGAAATACTCATCAATGGTATCTAGCATAAATATGATTGTTAACAGTTAACTAAATCTCTGTCTCTTTTTTATTTAATTCTTTGTTTTCTTTCCTGAAGTTACAGGCATGGTTGCTTGGAGTTCAGCCAGACCTTCAAAGGCTGAGCCAATCTTTCTAGTAACTGGAAACACTGACATTCCACATCTTCCAATGGCACAGTTTTTCAAAGATACATTTAAAAATTAAATGTTGGTGTTGACATAGACTCAGCTCCACTAGCTCATGAGAATCAATTGATAAACTATCAGAAATTTAGCAAGCTCATTTTTCCACACAGTCAGTATTAAAAATTAAACAATTTGACCCGAAGTAAGTAATATTAGAAAGCCAAAATGTATCACTTTCTAATTAGCTTGCCCTTTTATGTCTGCTGCGGACAACATCAGTCTGTGGGAGTGCTCTGCAATGGAGATCCAATCCCCTTATCTTTCATCTCCATTTTCATAAATGCCACATTGATACCTAAACTGTGCGATGAGTATTTACTCCACAGAAATTAGAAAGTTAGCTTTTCAGTGAAAGGTAACTGCTAAACATTTTATAGCTCACTGCAGGTGCCTAGAACCCTCCTTCACAAAATCCCAAATCAGGAACTAGAAAGCAGTGTCATTCAAATTGTGAGACAGGAAACATGGATTTCCCAAGTATGCAGACAACAGATCTAGGTATAGTCATGGACACCTCAACAAGGAAAGAGGAAAGAAGCCCTGGGAGGGATACTCATTAAATCATGAATGATAAAGCTAGAAAGAACTTAAGGGATTCCTCTTTCAACATTTGATTTAACTCATAGGAAATCAGAAGTGTTTCTACTTGTTCACTGATCGACCCAAACAAAAACTCTCGTTTTTGCTATGCCAAACGCTTCTTTGCCAGAGAGTTCATTTTGAAAATTGTATGTCTATTTGCCTTCTTTACCTCTGATTAGTTACCTCAATTGGTTTTGAAAACCTAAGTCATTGTCAGAGTACAAATTTGATCAAATGAGTTTTATGTTTTATAGTTATTATTTAATGAATGACTACTCCTATTTTTATTATTTACATAATTTATATAGTTTAATTTTCTCACCTATTTCTTACAATTTTCCCATTCAATAACAATGTATATTGATAGGAAAATATTGATGGTCTATTTTAAGAACAACATCTAGGGGCTGGGGATTTAGCTCAGCGGCATAAGCACCTGCCTTGCAAGCAGGCAGTCGTGAGTTCGATCCCTGGTACCGATAAAAAAAAAAAAAAAAGAACAACATCTAACCATTTCAATTGTGTTTTACTTGCTATGTTCTATTAAACAACTAGTAAATGAGTATTCATCATTATACCCACATTAGGGAACGAATTAAAATTCAGTTTATTTAAATTGGCCAAAATGATATATTTAGGGGTACCAATAAATTCAAAACTATTAATGTATCACTCTAAAATCTGTTTCTTTCTTTCTCCTTCCTTCTTTCCTACTCTCCCCTTTTATATCTTAAAAAGAAAGTATGCCTATCGAAAAAAAAAAGAAGGCAAAAATATTACCAGAGCTGTATGAAATTTTTAGATCATAGTTGTGCCTTTTGGCATTTTAGATCTCACCCATGCAAAATTTAAATGTCAGTCATTCTGAAGGTCACGTGTCATTGTACATATTTGTTGTCATGAACTGTTTCACCTGGAAGAGGTCCATAGCTGAAACTTGAAGTTATCTTGCAAAAGATAGTTATCTGAGACTAAAATAAAGAAATGCATTGGAGGGGGATAGAACACTCAAGGTAATAAAATATAGAATTGTTAGCATTATAGAAAAGTAATATACACAAGCTGCCAGAACACAGAGCAAAATGCTCACATCTGTTTTGTTCTATGTGAAATTTGATTCAGCAAGGGAAAAAGGGGACTAGGGGGAATGTAGAGGTTTGGCAAATTTAAAACAAATTAAAGGCAATAACCTTAAATATAGTGATAATAGGTATGTGGGATTCACCACTGTAGGACATCTTTAAATCAAATAACAATGGACTATAGAGTGGAAAATTTAATGACCAATAACCTTGCTGGTGTTTTGGCTGAGAAAGATACACAACATCTCATAAGACTGATCTGATCTGCCCAAGGGCAAGGAGAATTTAATTTTCACATGAACCAAATAAAGTATTCATCAAAGTAACTAGAGCTCACTTTTCCATATTACTAAGACCTACTTTTAGACTGAATTCCTAGCCCAGGTATTAAACATTACTTTGCAATGGGCCCCATAGGAAAGTGATAGAATGGTGTCGGGGTAAAAGATAACTTTAATTTTCTTGTCCAATAATGGGGGTAAATTGCACTGAACTACTCAAATACCCCTTCCAGGTAACAAGATTTACTAAATAACTGCCTCAAGGGTACAATTCAATTTGTGAACTTAACAAGGTGCAAAGCATTAACCAATGTTATTGTCCCATATCCCAAAAAAGTATGTCATATTAACACAAGACTATGTATCATTTCCATTACTTAATATCACATAAATTCTTGCATTTTAGTCCATAAAGATTCACATATTTTAGTCTGTTTGGAATATCATAACATAAAAAGTGTTTGTATAATGAAATATGTAAACAGACAGTTCATCAGGAGATATATAGAGTGTCATGTTGTTTTCTGTAACCGTTCATATCAGTCTTCTTACTTATTTATTTTTTGTCTTTTTGAGACTGGGTTACACTATGCAGTTCAGGTTGGCCTTGAACTCATTTTTCCAGGCTGGTCTCAAACTCACAGCACTTCCCCTGCTTCAGCTTCTCAAGTACAAGCACCACCTGCCCAACTCACATTTTATTTTATGTACATCTCTTGTGCATTTGTATGTGCAAGTCTACTTATGTGCAATAAAGTTATTTTCATGGAAAGACTAGTTCCCATATGTATGTATTTTACGTAGTCAGAGTTGTTACCAAACTGTGCTGCAGCATTTCCAAATTTTGCTCCCATAAACATACATGAAAATGCAAGTTGCTCCACTTCTTGATATTTGTTATGCTAAACAGTAAGAATTTAAGATAGTTATTTCCTATTTTGTTGATATTTCACAATGTGTGCCTGCATGCATTTCCAGTTGCATAAAGCCATCTTTTTTGTGTTATCTTAGCATTCAAATCTTTTAAGTTTTATATTTTTTGCAAAATCTTTCACTTATGAATTTATAAGTATTCTTGAAATATTTAGTGTATATTTCCTCATTTAATCTTTTAGGCATTAAGATTAATTTATGCATGTCTAAGATCTCTTAACATGATGTATACAAAGATTAAATCTCCCACTACTAAGATATTAAAGATTTCAAACTAATCATCATTTGACTAATGTGAGTCTTTCTACTTTGTCATCAATTATATGGTAGATTGAGATGCAGTGGCACTACCACCAACACCCAGAAAATGAAAGATGAAATTAATCACATTGGGATAGAATGAATGATAAGTTTATGAATTTTTTTTACTTACCCACATGTTTACTTAACGTGTGTTTCCTGAATATTTGTTGGATATCAGTTATTTTTCGGTCTAGGGACAAATACTTTCACTTAAGTATGTTAAGTATATTCTCATTAGTTCTTAATTTCAGAGTGTATGGTCAAAAAATTTATATATATTTTGATTTCCACTTCATGGGGATTACTAATTGTTTGCACTTAGAATCTATTGAGATGCTGAAAAGAACTCAAATAAATAAAAAAGATAAGCAAAGTAAAATAATAAAATAAAAAAAAGATTTATTTTCTCACCAAGAAGTTATCCCATAAACTGAGGGATGAACAGCAGATATATTGAATATTGCATTATGGAGCTTCTTCTTCTTTTTCTTCTTCTTCTTCTTCTTCTTCTTCTTCTTCTTCTTCTTCTTCTTCTTCTTCTTCTTCTTCTTCTTCTTCTTCTTCCTTCTTCTTTTCTTCTTCTTCTATTCACATACATGGCTTCCACTTTCAGTTGGTTTACTTCTCAGTATGGCTTCATCGTATGGCTCCAGCTATCATATCTGCATCCCAGATAGCAAGCACGAGAAAAGCAAATAAAGTTGTAAAGAAACTTTAAGAAAGCAAGGAGTACTCCTGCAGTACTACCCCATGGGTTCCATTTTAATATCAGTTGCTTACTGTTTAGCAATAGAACATTAAAAAAGCAGTTGTAATTGTTGATGTTGCTGCTTTTATAGTTTATGCTTCTTCTTAATCTGAACGAGCTGGTAGTTAAAAAAATAAGAGTGGAAATTATGTAGCCAATTTTGACTCAAAGTTATCTAATTTCCCAGAATTTTGTCTTTCAATTTCCTTCTTCTCTAAAACAAAAGAAAAATTGATCAAGTATCTCTTGCCCCAAACCATGATGCCAATGTCAGGACAGCCATGTGGGAAAGTCTCACTGCCTGAGATTGAGGACAGCAGGACTTCAGACGGCGGCTGCCCTGGTGCACAGTGGCCAACCGCGCCCTCACACATCGCATCACATTTCTCTTTACTCTTTTTTCCATTCTTCACAAAACATAAAACATTGAATCTAAGTTATTTTTCTTGTTTTCTAATAGACATATATACACTTTCTGCCTCTCTTTTTTAGTCTTAAATCTCATGCTTTCTAGTTATTAAATCCAGATTCATGCACTAAAACATCCATTCACATTTCTCTCAGTTCAAACATCTCTTGTTGGCAGGTCACGGTGGCACATGCTTGCAATCCACAGCACTCTCAAAGCAGAGGCTAGAGGACCCCAACTATAAGCTTAATGTAGACAATTTAGAGACTCATCCAGACCCTGTCTCAAAATTAAAAGTGAAAAAGATCTGAGGATATAGCTCAGTGCAAAGGCCCGGTTCAATATTGTAACTTTTTAAAAAATATTAAATAAAAACAATCAATAAGCTGCATTCTAGCTTGTGGTAGCATCGCTGACCTAATTCATCTGATCTTGTCACCATGGTTCTCCGAAGCTCAGCTTTGCCCCATGCCTAGTCTCACGTGGTTCCTCTTTCTCACTCTGCCAAATGCTCCAGAGCTGAGTTTTAGCTCCACTGCAGCACAAAGAAAAGACATCATTGGATGCCAACACAGCTCTTTTTCTGAAGTCAAAGGAAGTCCTTTTTCCCTATACACTTTAAATATAGAGGCATTTTATTTTTTTTATCGGTACCGGGGCTTAAACTCATGACCTCATGCTTGCAAGGCAGGCATTTATGCCACTAAGTTAAATCCCCAGCCTCCCTGTACACTTACCTGCAGCACATATCAACAAAGTCTGGTCCACAGCTATCTTTTTCATTGATACATAATATATATGTATAATTCATTATATATAATATATAATTCATTATATATTCATCATATATTATATATAGAACATATTATATTTATTCTCTAAAGCTCTCAGCAGCCCTTTGGAATTATATTAGGCTCTGAAAAATATGTTGCCTAATTTTAATTTGGTATTTTTTACTTCTATACATTTCTTTAGTGATTACAAAATCAAGTCCCCCTTCTCAGTGTGCCTGCCTTTCAATTTCTAACCAAAATTGTATCTGAGCCCAAATTCCCAGTCTGATGTTCCAGAGAGCTAGAATGTGTCTCCCGTTGCGGTCAAAGCATCCACAACTAACTGACTATTAGCATAAGACCTGGGATGGAGCTGAATCATCAGCTCCTTTTTAGCTGAATGATTTCCACTGGGTTTTATTTTATGTTTGCTTGTTAATAGAAATGCCCACTGGCGGTGGCCCCAGATCAAAAGTATGGCCTAATAGAATCTAAAAATTCATCTTTAATTTTAAAATCAAGCTCCCTTTAGATTCTTAATATTGCCAAAATTCATCTGAATAGCAAAAAATGTCATTTTTCCTTCTACCTTCAAAAGCAGCTGAACAAAATTTAAATACATCTGGTTATAACAAACAAACTCAAAAGTGCACCACAACTGGGACAAGCTCATGCCCAGATCCAATTTCTATGACTGAGTTAGAAAGCCCTTGAAAAATGGGGCTCACAGTGCAATCCCTGCTGGGGCATTAGCTGGAGCCTCTTTGGCAAAAAAGACTGAAGTAATAAGCACGAGTGACATTTTCCCAAAGCAGGTTAAATACCCCAATAGAAACCTAGAAGAAATTACATTTAAATGTTCTTCTAAGCAGCTTGACTCAATTTGACACCTCTTCTTTGCATGTGAATTCCTTGTGTGACAAATCACATGATATAATTTGTGGGATGAATTAGATGCTTTTATGAACATTTATGCTATAGCTTTTGGAGGTAAGTCAATATGGCCAAAAGAATTCGATTTTATTTTCTTGTTTGCGCAATGTTTCCCCTTTACGCTGTAACCTAAGATCCCTTGAAGGTCTGTATATCTTTGTTGTCAGTGCTTTTCATGTGACTACAACCTTGTAATGGCTAATCAAAGATGATTAGTGTCATTTTTCAGTTGAACACTTGATCAAGGTTCCTGTGTACTTTGAGGATGGGATATTGAGTTTGCCTTCTTGAATTTAGAAGTGATTCTCTAGTTGAAGCATGTATCCAAGTATGCTAGATAGACCAATGGAGTGACAATTTGTTCACATGAAAGATATTCATGTATTTGGTCATAAATAATTTCTACTTCATTTGTATTGATCTGGAAAAGTTGTTACAGGTAGACTGTGAACTTGAACTTCTATGTATTCAATATGGTAATTTAATAAATCTAAGTCAAGTCCAAGGAAATAATTATGGAGTCAGTTTCTTTGCAATAAACTCTAAGGTCCTCTCTTTACTAGCACAATGACATTGGACAAGTTGTTTCAGTTGATTTGTTTTAGTTATTTCATCTAGAAAATGAGCTTTTAATAATACCTGCATGATTTTATTGTTTCCTTATTTCCCAACAAATCTCCTTTCCTAAAGCCCAGTAATGTATGCTTTTAGAAGAGTATAATTACAATTATTTTAAATGTCTCCTTACTAACCTGCTATCTTTCTTCTTTAAGCCAACATTATATGTTTTATCTATGCATTACTGTGGATATTTATGTAAAACATAATGCCTTAGAAGCAAAGTGTCTATTTTTTAACATTTTTTATATCTGATTCACTGTCTGTCCTTCAATTAAAACTGAAGAAGTTTTAAAGTTACATGATTAGGATATAGTTTCTTATCTGCAACCATATTTAGGAAAGATATCAGAAGCCCATCTTTCTTTGGTGAATGTTACGGTTCATATCTGAGTATCCCCTGAAAAGCCCATTTACTGATAGTTGCAGCTTTTGAGAGGTGACTGCATCATAGGTGTGTGATACACATTGCTAAATTAGTCCACTGATAGGCTGATAGCTGAGTATGATTTTTGGAGGTAGAGCTTGGTAAGAAGAAGTAAGTCACTGTAATTATAATATGAAGACATATTTATATCTGGAGATATATGCATGTATGTGATGGTGGATTAATTGTATCACTTGAATACAAAATGCCCAACTAAAGTGGCTTACCATAGTTGAGTGTGGAAGACTCACCCTAAGGAAGATTGTCACCAGAATGGTATAAAAAGGAAACTAGAAGGAAGAATTGTTTGATTCTTTGGAGGAGCTCCAGTCTTTGCCTATGCCCTGGG
>PVJX010032952.1:0-20063 GCA_004027295.1 Dolichotis patagonum
ATGCCCAAAGTTGGGAAAGGAAAGGTTTATTTCTTACAGTTTTTGGAGGCTTCAGTCCATACTCAGTTGGCTCCAAGGCAGGGTGGCATGGCGGGGCCGCAGTTCATGGTGGCTGCAAACAGCAAGGCAGAAACCGGCAAGAGAGAGAGAACCCCTTCTTCCTGCCATTACATCACATCCTGGCTCCACCCCCTAGGAGGGTGTAGCACTCACACCATCAATCCAAGCACTAGAAAATGAACCAGTCACAAATGTACAATTCAAATACATGAGGCCTGGGGGCCACCGACATAAACCATGACATTCTACCCCTGGCCCCCAGAGACTCACGTATTACCTTTAAATAAAAGACATTTAGTCCATCTCCAAGAGTTGCCAAAGTCCTAACAGTTTCAGCATTGCTGAAAAGTCCAAGTGCCAAGTCTCCTCCAATATGTATGGCACACTCTTAACTGTAACCCCCTATACAAGTGAAACAAGGTTAAATATTTCTGAAATGCAAAGGCACAAAATAAACATCACCATTCCAAAAGTTACAAATGGGGGAATATAAAACATTGGGAACAAAGCAAGTCCAACATCCAGCAGGGCGAACATTAAGTCCTAGAGTTTCATGCTCAGCATTTGAAGCAATCTGGTTGCAAGCTCCGAAAGGCTTGGGTGATTCCACCCCCAAAACACTTCCAGGGATTTCAGCTCCCACAGCTTTTGTCTTAAACCCTCTCTGCTCAGTTTTTGCAGTTTTCCTTGGATGATCCACGTTCTTGGCTTTCCAAACTTCTAGGGTCTCCATTGCACCTTTGGCTTCACACTTACATCTATACAAATTACCCTTTCAGGGGCACACTGCTTGGCCTCCCAGGCCCTTTGCTATCGAGGTGGAAGCAGTCTTACCCTCAGAATTTGTGCATTTTCCTTGCACCTAAAATCAGCACCATGTGGATGCTGCCAAGGCCTGCTGCCAGCTGGAGCAGTAGCCAGGCTTTTCTCTCTCTTGGTTGCAGGGGTTGATTGCCTAGATCACTGGGCTCTGTGAACCCGATTGTGAAGAAAAGCTTTTCTATGTTGTCACCATTCTGGAACCTCATGTGGCTGCCGCCATTTTGGAACCTCATGTGGCCTCCCGTGCCATTCTGGAGCATGGGGCTCTGAAGCTTCCTCATCTGAGAAAATTCTTGCACTTTTGCAGTTTTGGGGCTGCAAAGGGTGGAGACCCGCTTTTTCCTGGGATGCCCTCTGGCCATCTTTCTTATCTCTCTGTTTCTTCTCAACAATCAAAGTCTCAGCTTTATCTTTACAATCCATGGCTTTACTGGAGTTTTCCTTCTGGCCAAACTCACAGTGTTTTAAATTATCCTGCTGGGCTCTTTGCTCTTGATTTGCAACATAGACCTGGCTAAAAGCCCCCAACAATAGCCATGCCACAGCTTTAACATTTGTCTGCCTTGAAATTTCCTTTGCCAGATTAATCGGTCCATTACCCTTAATCTCAGTCTCAGGCAAAGTCTCTGGGCATGAGCAAAATGCAGACAAACTTTCTGCCAAGCCATAACACACATCATACGGAGTCCAACAACCAATACAGTCCTCCTTCCCAGCAGAAACCTCGCAAGCCTGGTCTTTACTATCAGGCTTGTGAGGTCTATCAGCCTTCTGGCCTCCTGAGCGCTGACCAGAATCTCCTCAACAGAACAGCCTCAGCTGCTCCAGCTCTGTGCATCCAGTGGATATGTCCGAACCTTTCCATACTCTGCCCACAAGCCATTTCCAAAGCCTCTTGAGAAACATGGTCTGGTATAGTCACAGCAATGAGCCCACTCCTGGTACCAAATCCTGTATTGGTTACTTTTTAGTCATCGCTGAGACAAAATACCTGATGCCCAAAGTTGGGAAAGGAAAGGTTTATTTCTTATAGTTTTTGGAGGTTTTAGTCCATACTCAGTTGGCTCCAAGGCAGGGTGGCATGGTGGGGCCACAGTTCATGGCGGCTGCAAACAGCAAGGCAGAAACTGGCAAGAGAGAGAGAACCCCTTCTTCCTGCCATTACATCACATCCTGGCTCCACCCCCTAGGAGGGTGTAGCACTGATGCCATCATTCCAAGCACTAGACAATGAACTAGTCACAAATGTACAATGCAAATACATGAGGCCTGGGGGTCACCAACATAAACCATGACACACATGGAATTGACTTATACAAAGAATCTAGAATTTGGGAAAAGGGAAATGGAGAGAAATAGAGTTTGCCATTTGGGCATCTGATCCAACATGCTGAGGAACTGTGTCTTATTCACTTTTAAATCACCTTTTACTTTCTGCATATTAAACTTTCCTGCTACCTTCCTGTATTATATATCTAAGTGATACTAATAAGAAAACTTTCTATAATTGCATTGCTATTTAGCCTTAAGCATTACCTTTTTCTTTTGTATAATTAATCCTAATAAGAGAAGGTGATATATAATAAGACACAATGTACCCATATTGTAGGGAACTTCTTCCTGGTGAAATGATTCAATAACTGGCACTTTTCAACTCTGTCCTTGGTCCTGTATCTATTTCTACACTAACATATTTTTCTACAGGAAATAATGTTGAGTGAAGAAAGGGAAAAGTGCTGTTCTTTTGGATACCATTTGGCTTCAGCAATTTATAATTAAGATACAGATGTCAAGGAGGTAAGAATTAAAACATTCTTTTGAGAGGCAGCTAGAAGGCTCTGTGAGATTTTAGAATTATGGGTATTAGAAATAAGCCAGGATTACTTTCGCCTATCAACAGTGGGAAGAATTACTCTTAAAAATCTCATTTATAAAATTACAAAACTTATAAGGAAACTCCTGAAAATATATTGTGCACATAGTAAGGTACTTTCAAATTTGCAAATTTTTTAAAAATTCTGTTTTCTGTGCCTAGGAAAGCTTTAAACATAACTGACAAACTATGGAAATAAAATTGTTGTTAGTTTAGAAAGAAATCTTTAAATAAAACACAATGGAATTTACCAGCATGTACTAAGTACTTCCCACTGAACTGCTTGGAAAATGTTTGTTTCTCCCACCATAATTTTTACTTCTTGGGGATGAACCCTTTTCTTACCTGAAAAGGGTTTTCTAATCCTTTTTTTTACCTGAAAAGGGTTTTCTAACCCTTTTCTTACCTTCTGGCAATTTCTCCAGTTCTCCAGTAAGTTGGTTAAATGCATTTGTTTGTAAATTTGTCTTGCTATGTGCCAGACTTTAGGCATTTAATGGGAGAACCAAACGGTAATAGAACAAAGACTTTTGAGGAAGACAGGGTAATCAAAGACTTGCATAAAGATAATAATATTCCTAAACGGGGACTTCCTGGCTGGAGTGAGAAGGACTTGCTCCTTTCTGTTGATTCTTGCTCTTGTCAACAAGAGCTCGATGTCTTGGCACTGGAAACAGTTCATTCCAGTAGCCACAGACGGTGCTAGGGCTCACAGTTTTTCTAGTAGTACCAGCGTAAACCCCCAGTTCTCACACCAGGGCACCTACTCAGAGGACTGAGTCTCAGCTCCATTTGTCTTCCACTCTAAGTTGTATTTAATAGTAACTCCCTTTGCTTCCAAGCTTTGGGAGTAATAGTCATTTCCTGTTATTCCTACCTGTTTGATACCTTGTTGTCTCTATTTATCTTTTTGGTTATCAATATTCAACTAACAATTGTCTGTATAAGTACATCTCTGTTAAAGTGACTAGGGTGGAGAAACTTGACTGGAGTCTATCTGATATAGCTTGTAAAACTCTCACTTTAAACACCTGAACATATTTTTCTTCTAAAAGCCCACCTGTATCACTGGTAAAGGTTGGGAATCACATCTTTAGGTTACTAGAAAGGTACATAATACTAGTACTAATACTACTACTAATTATAAGGCACTGTGACCAACTTCAGGAGGTTTCTGATGCTCAGTTTGTAAGACAATGGAGAAGACTGGCATATTATTAACTCAAGAAACAATAATATAAAAGATATTTTGAACAACATGCCAGTCTGATAGTAGAGACAACTGAATATACAATTGGCAATTCACTCTTCCCTAACTTTATTTTATTTGTTAGTTCACAGAAACTTTATCCATGATCTTAGGCTCTCTTCTTGCATTCTGTGGAGGAAGCCCAAAGACAAATATGACTTCCTAAAAACAGAGTGAGGGTAATTCTGTAAATACAAAAGAAAACGATTTACAAGTGGACCTGTCATGGCTAACAGTATTAGGGCAGCAACCTAGACTGTTGTTGGAAATGCATAACAAATTTTGTTATGCTTTGGTGTTTGGGTATTTTTTCAATGCTTTGTATATTTTTTTACTATTTTAATGCTGTGTACTTCAATATCTCATTATCGCTACATCCTTGCACTTTTTAGTATTAGCAACTAAATATATACTCTTCTTTTTCTCTTCTTAACTCCACAGTTTTGGGATTAGTGCTAGTTCCTGACCTCTTAAAGTCTGTAGTACTGTGGTCATAGCTAATTGGCTAAAGGTAATAGGCTAAACTTTCTGACAAGGTAGATATGCAAACATCTATCTCATAAGCTTATCACATCCATTGGTGATAAGAGCTGACTGAAACAGTGAAACTGGAGAGAATTTGGAGACTGTGAAGGGTGCTATTTACACAGAATGCTTGTAAAAGTTTGGAATGATGAGAGGACATTAGGGCACAGACTTAAATGAATCTCAGACAGAAGTCATGCAAAGGTCAAATGAAAGAATATTCTAGACAGTGGAATAGCAGATAAAAACACCTGAGATGGAGATGATCTTGGCCTACTGGAGAAAGTGCAAAGATCCTATGGGGTTGAAATAAAATGAGTGAGGGTAGAAGACTATATAAAATTTAACCAGAGGGAGGTAATGTATGAACTTGCAGGTGGAGGATGAGAATATTAGGTTTACTTGTCAGCTTGATGAAAGCTTCTAGAGTGTTAAGCAGGAAAACAAGTTGATCTGTGTTGTTTTTTCCTTTTTGTAGTAAGTGGCTATGTTTATTGGAGATCATGGGGTGGTAGTAAGAATGAGGAGAAGGGTAAAAAGAAACAGGGTGAAGGAAAGAAGGACTCAGATATGAAGAGACAAAAGGGGCTCAAGTATGAAAGGGAAAAAAAGGCCTTGATAAATCAGGCTTCCAGTATTTATACAGCAGACAACACTGATTCAAGGCACCTCCCACTGTCTCTCTGCGCTGTCAGCAATCAGTGTGACCTCCTAAATTTAAGCCTAATCATTAGGATGGTCCTAAATTTAAGCCTGAGTCATCATTAAGATGGTTCTAAGTTTAAACCCAGATAATCGTTGAGTGGTGTAGTGTTTCCAGTTGAAGGCAGGGAAGGGATTGAGTCACTGAGCAACTTTGGTTTTGACTACACTATTTTCCTCTGAGAGCCACGGGGTCTTTGAAAATCCTTGAGGGAAGCTGAAAGAAGTTTCATCTTCTATAGCTACTTCTGGCTGAGTAGGGGAGACCAAGAAACTCTTGCCCTGCCTGACTTGGGAGTTTGAAGGAAGTGAGCCCTTTCCTCAAAGATTTCTTAACAAAACAATAGATATGGAAGCAAGTTCTGATCTCAAACAAGTAGTTTGACAGCTTGTCTTGTGCCTTACCTTAGATTTCATCTGTATAATTCCTAGGGGCATGGCTGGCTCTAGGTGAGAACAGATGAGCATTACCAGGATTTTATGCCATGTTTGATGAAGCATGAGCACTAGAATGGAAAGGCAGATTGGGAAAGGAGTCATGTCAGA
Source organism: Dolichotis patagonum (assembly GCA_004027295.1). Taxonomy (NCBI): domain Eukaryota; kingdom Metazoa; phylum Chordata; class Mammalia; order Rodentia; family Caviidae; genus Dolichotis; species Dolichotis patagonum. The sequence goes on from PVJX010032952.1 coordinate 5,778, forward strand.
TGCTGTGTTTAAGGAACTGGAATAGCACTTGTAACCAGCTGGCCCCTAGAACTGTCTACAAGTAGATAGAAACCGTCAGCAGGGACAGGGATTAGAGCTCCTTTTATGTTTATCCTGTATTGTCATCACCTTTGTATGTCTTTGGTTATATAGGCCTGTTGAGTGTCCAAGAATAGGTTAAAGAGACACCTGTGGCAACCAAAATTTACCCTTTGCAATCAAGGTCAGTGTCTTGGTTACTTTTTTCTCATTACTGGAACAAAATATCCAACACCCAAAATGAAGGAAGGAAAGGTTTATTTAGCTGACTGTTTGTGGAGGTTTCAGTCCATAATCAGCTGGTTCCAAGGCAGGATAGCATAGCACTGGAGCAACACTTCAAGGCAGCAGCCAGAGCAAAATAGAGGAAAAACAAGCCTCTTTTCCTCCCTTATATTATACATAGGCCACGCCTATACCCTGGGGAGGGGATGTAGCACTCACAAAATCTCTATGTCCTCTCCTTGAACAGGCTGAGGATATTTACAAAGTAAGAACCCCCGCTCCCTGCTGAGTCTCTCAGTTAAAACTTCTAAACTTCTCAAGTTGGCACAGTGTATCCACCGTAACAGTCACTGAAGCCTCCTCAGGCATTACTTTAGGAACCATGTACAGAGCCTCTCAGTTCCTCTGTCAGTGTTAGCATCCAGGATGGGGCATGGTCTTGCTTGACCATGTGGCTTCCTGCGATAGCATAGAAAACTTTTCCTCTTCAGTAATGCTTCTTCTGGGCACACTGTGTATTAGTTGGATCGTGTTCTCTGGGGTCCAACAATCCCCTTGTTTAGGGGGTTGGGTGATGCACCACAACTGTAGGATCCTGTAAAAAGATTCCTTCATGTCCTGAATCCTTATTGATCTTGGGCTCAGGTGGGGTAGAGGGAGGAGGTCCAAAATGTTGACTACATTTTGTTTGTTTGTTTGATTGGTATTGGTTTGTTCATCTGTTTGAGACAGTCTCAGTCTGCAGTCCAAGCTGGCCTACAACTCACCATGTAGCCAAGTCTAACCTTAAACTCACAGCAATCCTCCTGTCTCAGTGGACCAAGTGCTGAGATTACAGGCATATACTACCATGCCTGGCCCATTGACTACCTTGAAACCCAGATACCTCTTAACTTTGGTCTTTCAGCCTTTGTTGTTGAACATAAAAAAGGTCACTGTCCCAGTGCTGAAGTGGGGGCAGTAAGAGTAACTATTATAATCTCATGTCAAGCACTTTGAAATACAAAATATAGCCAAAGGATTGGTATTGAAGGATAGCAAATTAGGTGAGAGTTTCTTTGTATCATTTGATGTCTTATGCTTAGAGAGAGATGACTGACTAAAAAGGTTATTTACACTAAGGTGGACATTTAAATACGTTTCAAAGATAATATTATGATTGTCATGCTGAAATACTATGTAGGGCTCTTGATCTCAAACTTTCTCTGTAAAACTTTGTAATTGTTGCCTTCACATCCTGCATGGATTCAAATTCTAAAACCATGATTGGTAAGAAGTACCAGTCTGCTTGTCTTTTTAAAGAACAAGTTTGACTCCTATATAGAGAATGGTCTAAATATCAGGCATCGTGATCAGAGAGAATACTATAGTAGACCTGATGAGGGAAAATATGATTTGTAATAAAGTGATTGTGATCAAGATATTGATAAGAGGTTAGATTTCAGGTGCATGTTGGTGTTCAACTGCCAGCTAATGAAATGAACAAATCTGTTGGTGAGGCAGCACATGCACACACATGTATGTGTGAGTGCACATGTGTGTGTACCTGTTGTATACAGGGACCACATGTTTTGTTTAAGATACCTACTTGATATTTAAGTGAAAGTGTTGTGTAGATAATCATATTTACACATTGAGTGCTCGGGAGAGAATCTGGGCTAGAGATGCATATGTAGCTATTATTAGGTAATGAGAAAACCACGTGATGAGATTATCCAGGTGGTGAGCTTCCACAGAAAAGAAAGGAGGACAGAAGATGAGTTCTGGGGTGTGATGACATTCAGAAGCCATAAGAAGGGTGCAACTTTATCAAAGTTGACCAAAAGTGAAGTCAAGTAAGCCATGTGAAAATTTAAGAGTAACGTGTGAAACATACAGTAAGAAAGTTTCAAAATAATGAGAGAAAATTCATGGAGAACAAATACTTTTATGGTGGTCCATTGATCATTGAATTAGCAACATTGAATCATCATTGACTAATATGTCAATATATCAACACAAAATCTAAGAGATATTTACTCAAAGGAAAAATAAGAATTTGAGAAACAGTATAGTTCAAACTTTAAAGCATTTTCTTCAGAGGACATCAGAGAATTAGAATACTAATTAGATAAGATGTCTGATTAAGAGAACATTTGTTTCTGTTTAAAGCTAATAAATATATAAAATTTTATACCTAGGAAATTGATTTGAAGAATGAGGGAAATGAATGACAGATGGAAAATATGTAAACACTAGAAACAAAGTCCTCAAGTGGGTAGGCGGAGACAAATGTCAGTCAGTCATGTAGGATTTCTTTTTGTAAGGAGTATGGACAATTAGTTCATGATTAAAAGTATGCAAATATAGATACAAGGAGGTCTATAGATTTAGCACTATAGGTTTTCTTGTTTATTTTTCTAAAAAATAAACTATTTCTTAGAGAATTTTTAAGTTTATAGCAATATTGAGCAGAAAGTAGAGAGATTTTTTTCTACTGTCTCCACACAAATACAACCTTCCTTATTGGAAAAATTCTGCACAAGAGTGACACTTTTGTGACAATTCATAAATTAACATTAATAATGGTAACAAAAATCAACAACGATGCATTGTAATACAAAAGTTCATAGGTTACATTATTGTTTACCCTTGGTGTTAAATGTTGATCATATTTGAAAAAAAAGTGTAATGATATGTATCCATCATTATATTTTCAATGTTTTATTGCACTCAAAACTCTTAATGTTCTACCTGATTATCTTACCTGTGCAAACCACTGATTTTTTCAATGTTTTCAGTTTTTTCCTTTCCAGAATGTCATGTGGTTGAAATCATACTGTATATAGCCTCTTCATACTGACATATTTCATTTAATAATATGGATTTAAGTTTCCTCCCTATCTCTTCATAGTTTGATACTTATTTCTTTTCATTGAATCATGTCCATTGTGTGCATGTAACATAGTATTTATCTATTCACCTATTAAAAGACATTGTGGTGGCTTCAAAATACTGAGAATCATTTAAAAATGCCATAACTTTCATGTGCAATTTTTTTTTGTGGGCAAAATTTTCATTTTGTTTGAGTAAATAACTGGGAAAACAATTGATGGATTGTATGATAAAAACATGTTTACTATTGTTAGAAAAACTGAAAAATTGCCCTGTAAATTGGCTATGCCACTTCCAGCAATGAATAAGAGAGAGCACCTGTTTTGCTTCCTCACCAATATTTGGTGTTTTCGGTGTTTTGAGATTTAGCCATTCTAATAGGTGCATAATGATATCTCATCATTTCTTTTTGTGTTTCCTTGATACCATATGACATGAACGATCTTTTCATATGCTTGGTTCTTGTCTGTATATCTTCTTTGGTGAGTGTCCTAATAACTTTTCTCTCATTGCTGAAAAAAAATACCCAACACCTAAAGTTTAAGGAAGAAAGGTTTATTTAGCTTATAGATTGTAGAGGTTTCAGACAATAGTTGGCTGTCTCTAAGGCAGTTAGTATGGCAGACGGCCAACTGTTTATGGGAGTGGAAGATAGCAAAAGCAACAAGTTAGGGGGACAAAACTCTGTCTGTCTCTTACATTATATGCAGGCTACTCAACTTAAGGCAAGTGTGGCATTCACATTCTTAATCCCAGCATTAGACCATGGATCAATCACAAACTCTAGACTCAACCATCTCTGAAAAACTAGCCCCCCACCCTGGCTGCCTAAGGTTTTGGGGAGACATCTAGACAAAAGCCATAACTGAGGTTTCTGTTAAGGCCATATTTAAATTGATTTGCTTATCCACCACTGAATTTTATGAAAATATGTCTTTTGAAAACTTTTATTTCATTCAGTGGCTTTCCTTTATTTCTATAGTTTCTTTTTGCAAAACAGAAAAGTTAAATTTTAATATGGTCTGCATTAATCATTGTTTCATGAACTTTCCTTTGCTGCTATGTATAAAAAGTTATCATCAAACTCAATATTATCTAGAATTTTTTTTCCAGTGTTATTTTCTAGGTTTTCATTTTGCATTTAAGTCCATGATTCCTTCTGAACTTTTCTCATGAAGCATGGTAAGTCTTTGAGTCTGATGTCCTATTTCTCCATCACCATTTGTTGAAAAGACTGTTTTTTTCCAGTGCATTGCATTTGCTCCTATACATTTTGCTCCTGTATGTAGCTCTTGGGGTTTTATTTCTAAGCCTTTTACTCTGCTTCACTGATCTATTTGTCTATTCTTTTGTTACAATCAAACTGTCTTGATTATTGTAGCTTTCTGGTAAGTCTTGAAGTTGAATAATATCAGTTCTCTAACTTTGTTCCCTTCAAAATTGTGTTGACATTTCATGGCTTCTGCTTCTCCATGTAAATTTTAGAATCAGTTTGTTGGTATCATAAAAATAACTTGCTGAGATTTTGTTTGACATTGCACTGAATCTAGAGGTCAATATGGGAAGAGCTGATATCTTGACAATATTGAGTTATTTTGTCCATTGACATGGAACATCTCTCCATTTATTTTTTGTTACTTTCACCAGAGGTTGTAGCTTTTCTTATATGAACTTTATATAATTATTGTTGAAAATACCTATGTATTTCATTTTTTAGGAGTGCTAAGTGAATGACATTAGTTTCCAAAGTTTTGTATTCTAGTTGTTCACTGCTGAGATATAAGAAAGCCAGTAATTTTGTACACTGACTTCCATTCTGTGGCTTTTCTATAATTGTTTATCAGTTCTAGGTATGGTAAAAAAGTCAATTTTTTTTGGAAATTCTACATGAATGATTATGTTCTCTCGGAAAAAATTCAATTTATTCATTGCAATTTGTACTTTTATTTCCTTTTCTTTCCTTATTGAATCAGCTACAACTTTTGGGATAATCTTAAAAAACTATCATGATACAGGATATTGTTGCTTTATTTCTGATCTTGGCAGGAAAGCCTCAGGTTTCTCACCATTAATATGCTATTATCTGTAGTTTTGTAGTTATTCTTTACTATTATGTTGAGAGAGTTCTCTATTCTTAATTTGAGTGATTTTGTCATGAATGAGCATTAGTTTCTGTCAATATTCTTTCTGAATCCATTAGGATAGTTATGTGATGTTTCTTCTTTAACCTGTTAATATGTGTTATGGTTTGCATTTGGATGTCCCCTCAACCTTCATGCAGTCATGAAGGCGGCTGAATCTAGCATTTGTGATTGGTTTGCTGTATAGCACTGGGATAGTCAGTGTGAGCGCTGCACTTGCCCAGGGGCAGAGCTGGCACATAATATAAGGGAGGAGAGAAGGCATGTTTTGTCCTCTTTTGCTCTTTTTGCTCTTGCTGTTTTGCAGCCACCATGAATATCTGTCCCTCAGCCATGCCATCTTGCCTAGGTGCCAGCTGAATATGCCTTGAAACCTCCAAAAAACTAAGCTAAATAAACCTTTCCTTCCTTAACTTTGGGCATCAAGCATTTTGTCTCAACAATGAGAGAAAAGTAACCAAGACAATGTACTATATTGGTTTTCAAATGTTGAACTAGCCTTGCATAAATGTTAGGTTATATAATTCTTTTCATACATTTGACTTGATTTGCTAATATTTTAAAGAGAATTATTATGTCTATCTGAGAGATACTGCTTTATCATTATCTCACAATATCTTTGCCTCTTTTTTGGTGTTAAGGTAAGGCTGACCTCTGAATACATTTGGAATTAGTATCTGTGTTTTTAACTTCTGAGTGCTTGCGAAAGTTAATAGATTTCTTCCTTAAGTCCTTGTTATAATTCACAGGTAATCCCATTTTTGCTGGGAAGTTTTTGATTTGGAACATTGTTAATTATTGATTCAAGTTCTTTTAGATATAAGGCCACTCAGTTGTCTATTTCTTCATGTGTGAGCTTTGGCGGATGGTATCTTTCTATTAATTTGTTCATTTTGTAGTTTTTTTTAAACTAAGAATTAAGACTAATAATCTTTAAACTGAGAATCAAGATTAATAATCAAAAGATTAATTAATTAATAAAAGAGTAATAATCAAAAGCAATATAAGAGATAGTGACATGAGATAGAGATAGAGATAGAGGTAGAGATAGAGATAGAGATAGAGATAGAGATAGGAGATAGTGTTTTGAGGGCAAATGACCAAGTGTGAAAGTTTTCTCAAACAGTAGGTGAATAAATTGATTAGGGTAATGCTGTTGAATTTTTAAGTAGTAATCAAGACTTGATGTGTATAGAAATAAATATATGGTGATATCAGTATGCATATTGAGGTGCCTGGAAGACAGTACAATTAGATGGCAAAGAGTGCATGACCAAGAATATGGGTTTGCTAGCTATATCTGAATAAAAGACAGGTGGAGAGTTCAGGTATATATAAGGAAGTAATTATTATGATGATCTGTGGAATGGAATGCAAGTTATATAAAGAAAAGAGTAAAGATATCATGATTTACTAAACACCGAAATTCAGTTTTAATCACGATTTTTAGTGCCTTGGGCTGGTTAAGCAATTCTATGGCCATAGAACTGATGGTTTGTAGGTGATGTAGCTATCATTATGAACATCGTGTAGAGAGATGTATTGTAGGAAAGAGACAAGGTGAGTAGAGGTGAGAAATTTCGGGAAGTGAATTTCTAGGAATTGAATTCCCATTGAGTTTGTGGTTACTGGAGAAAGATGATAAGGAGTGGAGATGAAGACAATGAGCCACGTGGCCCAGTATTTCCTGAAGGAGAAAGTGTAGAGAGTCTGAGGATTTGGCCTAGCAGGATGGTAAATGGCTACAACACTGTAGGAGAGTAAAATCTCATGGCAAATGTGCCAGAAGAAGAGTTTTAGGGACATGCAAAAACAACAGAAAAATGATGAAAAAAATTGTTGTTGGAAAGCAATGAATACAGGCAGAAAAGACAGTTTAGAAAAGCAAAGAATAAGCAATAAGGAGCAAGAAATATATGTGCTAATTTCAGACTTAAAGGAGCATAGGAGAAAAAAAACAGCTAACCTCTAAATGCAGAGTAAAGACAATAATGTCTCCAAAAATGATTAACAGATTTCACTTAACACCAAATAAAGATGAAAACAGTGTTCAGTGCAATGACTATTGAGTGGCATCTATATTCCAGTAACTTAGTAAGCTATGGAAAGCAAATAAAAATCCATGTCCACAATAAAGAACTATTAGGAGACGTATTGAAGAGCAGCTCTAAAGTTCTGGCTAGTAGTTTAGCTTACTTACATAATTTACAATAAAATTTTTGACACAATATCACCTATGCACTACAGGGAGGAGAATTATGCCAGACAGATTTTAGTTAGATTTAATCCCTGTTATTTTTTTAAGTTGCTCTTGTTGGGTGTATGTATGTTGCAACTAGTAAATTACATAATTTTATTGGAAAAGATGGGGAAAATAGTTGTGGCTTCTGTATTTTATGGAGTAAGAGTCACTTCATGTGTGAGATGTAAAAGCCAGCTATAAGATCCATGTTGGACAAATGTAGAAGAGTTTCCGTTTTGAATAAATTTTCCTAATTTTCCATGTGTTTCCTAATCATAGCTTTTTCACTTGGTAGTATGGCTTTCTGCACTGTCTTGTGTCTCTTGACTCTGACGGTAGACACATGGCTATGTTTTACATGTTATGGAATTAGTGTTTGTTCATATGTTGACTTATATACTTCACTTGTCTTCCCCAATTTTATCAGTTGGACATGATTTTGTAAAAGACGCATGTTCTGAATCATTTCACCTTCCCAATAGCTTCATTCCTTAGGACATCAAGGCAGCAATGACTGCACAACTAAGGACTCAACAGAGGACTTGCAGAACTGCTTCAGAAAGGGGCAAGAGTCATGGGATAAATGTTTGCAAAGCTGGGAAAAGTGCTCTGAGGTAAATTAATGGCTATGTCTTTTACTGTAATAATTTTAAAAATTTAAACATTCGGAACAGTTTTTGATCATACTTCCTTCTTTGTGAGGAAGTCAAATATCCTGTGTCTTATAAGAAATGTTGCCCCATTGCAGATATTTTTGGTTGGTCAGTGCTGAATAAGGCCCTAAGCTAGCAGCATATGATGAGTTGGGACAGAGAGAATGAGCTGCCCTGGGTGTAGAAACTGTAGAGAACTTAACAATAATGATAACATTCACTAAAAGAAGGCTGGTTTTCATTATACCAACTGCTGAACAGTTCTAAACAAAGTCAATAATAAAGTACCTCCAAAAAATTTTGTAGTCTAAGTGCTAAAAATTATAATGATGAATTTTAATAATATATACATAAGTTGCAAATTAGTACATTTTTATTATCTTATAATAAGAATTATTTCTACATGGAAGTTGATTTGAAAAACAAGTTGATTTGAAAAGCAGTTATAGATTTGGTTCTCCAAGACCTATGGACTCCACTATATACGTTTTAAGATGAAGTTTGTTAAGACTTCAAAGTGCTGAAATTTAATTCATGTATCATTTGTGTCTCAGACTCCTGTGGCAGTAAATACTGTTGTGTTTCAAACCAGAGATCTGAAATGAAAATTGTAGTTTGGTATGTGAAATATGTTTCTGAGATGGAACTATATCTTTAAAATTTAAATTAGATTCTAAGTAGTCTATTGTAAGACTAAAATAGAACTAGCAAAAATGTTACATCAGTGATATAAATTAGTGGTTTCCTAAATTATACAATATAAGAATGTTTTCGGTTCATTAAAATCTACCTATTGGTTACTGCACAATCATCTACATAACAAAAGTTTCCTTTGTAGAGTCTTTTATGTGCATTATTATTATTTGTTTCATTCAGGGTCATTCTTGAAAATAATTTTTTCAAATACAAGGGGGAGTGTCAAAAGGGATCTCTGCGTATCATGTATGCTAATTTGACAATAAGTTGAGCATTGCTCTCAATAGAAAAGGAAGCATGTGGCATCATGCGAGGGATGTGCCATCATGTAAGATATGGAGCCAGGTTGCTAAAGTACTTCAAATTGCTGGTGGAGAGATGCTTTGTAAGGGCACAATATTTCCATTTGGAAAACTACATAGTTGAGATTCATTAGCAGCAGAATAGTATCAGTGTAGTGGGGGCCTATTGCATTACATTTCAGTATTTAGCATACTCTCAGAAGCTAAAGGCTGAAACCGAAACAGAAGCTTCAGAATCCTACAGATCTGTGTTTCATTCTCAGCCCCATCTCTTTCTAGCTATTTTGTCCTGAGCCAGCTTACCTTCTTTAAGCCTCAATTTGTTCATCTCTCAATGTAAACACAAAATGTAGTACTTATATCTCACTGGATTGTTGTAGGAATTAAACGTTATACAAGCAGGAGTTCTTAGTTGATGCTTAATCCATGCAATGTGCCAAAGAATTGTTTCCTTTTCCTCTACATTCTTTTAATAATTCAATTCTTACTTTATTTTTTGCACAGCGTAAGTTTTTACTTGATGGACACTGTGTCTATGCTGATTTTTAAGCACTACAGAGGCCCACTGAACATTTGCTAATGAGTTGTGATAGGTGACATTGGTTTCTTGATGGCTTTGTTCAAGTTTCAACAGATTATTCATTGACTGATTTATAAACACAATAAATGAGAAGCATTAATTTTTCCTTTATTAAAATTACATGTCTTGTTAAATTATAAATAGGATTTATTTTGAGTTCCCAGAATGGAGTTCTGTGGGAGGTGTGAAGAGTGTAGTGCACAGGGGTAGGAGGTGAGAAGGAATTAAACAAAAATTGATCCACAGTAACAATTTTGTATTGGTCTCTTCCCAGGAAAGATTTGTATTGGTGGGCCTAAAGTAGAGAGCTCTGCATCCCATTACCAGCCAATGAGTCATTCAGTCTCCCACAGATCCAAATACAGTTTTACAGAATACCCTATGGCATGCCTTTCAAAATATATGAATGCTATAAAATATATCATTTATTTTACCATATGAACCACCTCTGTCTGCTTTTCAGCATTTGGGATAGCGAGCTCACCATGTGTTTTTGGCTCTTAGGTTATCATCAGATATATTGGAGTTCACTGAGCTTTTTCCATTCTAAGTCCCTGTGGTATTTTCAGGAGTTTTATAACTAGGTTGTAAAAATTCACTCTAAACTGAAACTTGGCAAACAATATATTAATCTGGGAAGTTAATTTCTTTTATAAAGTCCAGAATCTCTTTAGCCCTTCTTTTGAGTTCTCAGAGACCTTGGAAAAATAAAGTGAGCAATTAAAGTTTTTTGTGTCTTAAATAAATGCAATTCAATTTCTCTAAAATCCCTTCAACCCTATTTTTACAGGTGAATAGCTTATTTTTTTGGACTGAGTTCTTATATATTTTGATATAGTTTTTTTTTTGGCACAATGAAATACAGTAATTAAAAAAGGAACTAGGCTGAGCTTACCCTCTTACATCACTGTAATAACAAAGTATATTTAGAGAGTGGAGCCTGTCTGACTTTACGAAAAGAACTGAGATGTTAACATCATTGGATGTTCAATAATGGGCAGATCAGAGAGAAGTATCACTTAAAATATGTGAAAATTCCTCAGTTTTGAAAAAAATTCTAAATGATGTTAAAGCTTCTCTCTGGAGTTGATTCACTGGAAATTGGGAATGACTTCACCATCCTATAATGCCCACAAATTGAAGTTAAAATTGCCCATCTTTTTCAAATACCAGAAAATACTGTTTCCATGTCTTCTTTTACTAGGACAAGAGTCCAAGGGATAAATTTTCCAAAGAAGTTGATTGACTAGATGCACCCTACTTTAACTGCCTTCTCATTACAGAGTAAGGTACAGGAAAAATGAATTTAAAATCAAGTTACCTTTAAAACAGGCTTCACAGCTTTAAAACACTTTTACACATATTTTACCATGGAAGTGCAGAAGAGAATTAAATCATGGTCATTGGAGTCGGAGAAGTTTGGTGCTTACTAGGTGTGTGGCCTCAGAGATGATACTTAGTCTTTACAAGTTTCACTTTGCTTGTTCCTCAAAGTAGAGACAATAATAGTACATGTTTCCTTAGTTATAATATGACTTAAAATGAAAAAATGGATGTAATTCAATGAACACATTTACTATCAAGCAATAATCAGTATTAATTTTTATTGTTAATACTACACAATTTTGTTAACTTTATAAATTAAATTTTTATTATAATTAAATTATAATTGTCTCTACCATTTTATAGATGAGAAAAATGGACTGAAAATGGGTTTTAACTTGAACAAAGTCACACATGTTGTAAATATGCTCAACTTGGCTTCAAAACTAGGTTTCCTGACAACAAACTAATGCTTTTTTCAATTGTACCCACACAATGTATTTGAGGAAGTCTACTTTACTAAAAAAGATGGATAAATAGATGTTTCATGGAGAACACGGAGATGTTTGATAAATGTTTAGATACAATTTTGTTTCACAAACATCAATATTTTTCAGCATGTTCACCAAGTAGACTCTCAGGGTCCCTGGTGTTTTTTATTAAAGAGTATTAACTATGTACTAAAATGTCCTGTAATGGAACAAATGTATCTGTTATAGTCTGTTAATAACCCCTGGGTTTTCCCACTGGACTAAAATGGTTTAGAGTGAAATATCCATAACAGTTTAATAGCTTATTGATTTCTAAATCCATGAAATTCACTTGGTACCTGTATTAGTCAGGGTTTTACTGGAGAGAACAGATATAACACAAGATATACAGATGTAAAAGAAACAACAAGATTGGCTTACGATGGTCAGCCGCAGAGTCGGATAAGGAAGCGTGCAGAGGGCGTCTACACACTGGAGGCCGAAGGATTCAATCCAAGGTCTGGAGTTCACCTTAGTGTATCATGCAAGTCCACACCAGCAGGCTGATGGGTCTGTGACAGAAGGCTGAAGGCTCTATGATGGAAGGCTGAAGAGTCTGTGTCGGAAGGCTGAGGAGTCTACACTGGAAGCCAGGAGATGAGGTCCAACCAAAGGGGAAGACTGGAGCTTCTCCCAAGAATGGAATGCATTTGTCCTTCCTCTTTCCCCTTTATACCTCCAGGTGATAACCACCCTAGGGTGGGTCTTCCTCTACACCCTTGGATGTAGAATTGCTAAACCCATTTAGTTAAACTTCTAAATGTCTCAAGTTGACACAATCAATCAACCACTACAGTACCATAGGCCTAGGTCCTGTACACAATGATCATGACAACTTCTCTGTGTGTGTATGTGTGTGCTTGTGTGCATATGTGAGTGTGGCTATGTGTGTGCATCTGTATATATGATTAAGTCTCACCTGAGAAGGCAAGAGATTCAGGGGAGATTTTTGTTTTCAGTATAAAGTTCATTTGAACTGATTTAAAACAAAGGAAGAGTGGCTGGATTCATAAGATTAATGGTACATGTGGTTAAGGCAGTGGTGCATTGTAGTAGTTACTTTCCCATTCCTGGGACAAAATACTCAAAACCTCAAAATTAAAGGAGTATTGGCTTATTTGACTCATAGTTGCAAAGAGTTCAGTCTATGGTTGGCTGACTTCAAGACAGCTACAGCATAGTAGAGGGGTCTGGCAGAGGAAAACTGCTCAACTCCTCCCAGCTAGGAATCAGAAACAGAGGAGCCAGAAACAAAAAAAGCTAACCAAGTCATTCCTCCAAGTAAGACTTACCTACTAACAGCACAGTCAACTAAGAACTTATGAATGGCCTAATGCACTGATGAGTGCGTTTCAGCCATGACCTAATCGTATTTCAAAAGCCCCACTTCTGAACATGTGAGATTGTGGTGGACATTTTAAATCTAAACCGTGAAATGCATCCAGGCACCGCTGAAGAGTGCTCCTCTTCCAAAATGGCTATTATAGGGGCTGCTTAGCCCAAGGTGTTTTCTCTTTGGAAGTAAGCTGTGTTTAACATCTTGTCTATATAGGCTCTCACAAGCCTTTCCCTTTAAGTCATTTGGAGTAACTCTGAAATTCAGTTACAGCTTCAGAGATCCTATAGATTTGGCTAAATCTCCTGTTGTGAGAGCATCACAGTCCAGCTTCTGTCTCTTTTCCTTACTTGTTACTAGGGTTGCTCCATCAAGCACTTCCAATAAATGACCTGTATCTAGTTCTTCAAGAGTTTGTTTCTTGGCTATGCGCAGACTGCCACCAGACTAGAACAAACAAACCCCAGCCTCTCCTCATGAGTCAGTGCCATTCACGGGCCAAGGGTAGAGATAAGAAGGCCATGCTGGGAAGCAAGCCCAGTGTGGGAAAAAGTGCTATGCGTGGGCCACCAACGGAACGGAACAGCCAGACCCCAGTCCCTTATGGTGCACAGGCTGGCAAACAAGAAGTACCCTGCCCCTACTGTAAGTGCTCAACTTACCCACAGAAGCACAGACTGTGATCACAGCTATGGAGGGGAAATGCAAATGGATGCCTGTAGTGCTTTTGTGTTTCACTAACATTGCAGGTCTAGGACCAATGGTCTGATCACAGAGAACAGTGGTATGCAGTGTGGCATTTAGCGGGGAATCTCCTTCTGAGGGTTAAAACCATTGTTGATTCCTTATGGTCTTGTTTTGGAAGTCTTATATCATTTCCACTGTTTTTTTTGGCTGCGTTTTCTTTTCTTTTGTTTTGTTTGATTATGTTAAATCTAATGGCAGGTGCAGCTATTTCAAACATAGCAAGAAATCTTATGATAGCAATTTTGGATTTACTATTGGCTTGCTTTGAAGGCCTTTATTGCATTCATTGTTTTGTTTTTATTGTTTCTCTTCTGTTCTGTTTGATTTTTCCTATGTCCAAAGTTATCTGCATCTATTTTGAAGACATCAAGAGGCATTATAGTAACTATCATTGATTTTGTAATGTTTTGAAGTCCTGTATCTCTTACACTGGTTTGTTTTGATTGGCTTTATTCTGTTTTATCCTATTTATAATAAAATAAAATAAAATAAAATAAAATAAAACAAAATAAAATAAAATAAAATAAAATAAAATAAATTAAATTAACAGTTTGTTTCTTGGGAATTCCTTAAGAAATTTTCAGAATAGTACCAAAGA
>PVJX010032953.1:0-20051 GCA_004027295.1 Dolichotis patagonum
TTACTATTTTCAAAAGTAAACTGACTAATCAAACTGTAATTCTCATTTTAGCCATCACTGGGTTTTTTAATGCTTTTTCTATCTCTCTTCTCTTATTCTAAAAATCAGTATGTTTCTAGTTAGAGGACTTTTTTGTGTGTGCCAGGAATTGACCTCATGACCTTACACTTGCCAGGCAGGCGCCTGTGCAACTGAGCTAAATCCCTGGCCCTAGAGGATTTCTTGGCATTAGGAACTGAACTCTATGGTAAATAATTATAAAATTTACTAGAGAGATATATTTTGTCTCTATTTAGGTTCAGAGTGAATACATATGTTCTTTGTTGAGTAGCATATAGATATTTTACTGGTACTATGTGTGTGTGTGTATGTGTGTGTGTGTGTGTGTGTGTGGAAAATTTTTTAAAATATCCTTATCTTTAAATTTGTTTTAAAGTTAAGCTACACTTTTAGAGGTTTTTCTTTTTTATTGCCTTACTTTTATTTTCACATTTTGAAACCTATCATCTTCTTCATTCTGTACAAAAACCTTGGGTTTTTTTTTATATTGTTTTGTGAGCCAAGGTCTCACCGTGTTCCCCAGGGTGGCCAGAATCTTCCCATCCTTGTTTCAGCCTCCAGATGACTGGAATTATATGCACATGCTACCATGTCCAGCTTTGTTAAAACTTCATTTTTAAAAGAGAACATCATATTTAAGATATTGTTTTAAAAGGATTTTTTCTTATTTTTCTAAGGCTGTTTGGGCACTTGGTAATATTGCTGGCGACAATGCAGAATGCAGAGATTTTGTTTTGAATTGTGAAATACTTTCACCTCTTTTAGAGTAAGTACTTTATCACAAGTTAATTCTACTTTTGGAAACGATGTACTGTGTATCTACATACAATTAAATTCTTCAGCAGTGTTTTATAATTTTGCTTATGATTAGTTATGACTAGTAGCTTGTAAGTAGGTAAAGCCAGGAAAAATTATCAGATTATATCATATGTCTTTTATATTCTTTTAAGCCATACTTAACAGTGATTGTCGCTTACTTTGGTAACATAAATACTCTAGAAATGAGTGTATATGTAGTTTATAATACAGTAAACTTCAAATGTTCCTATAGTGTGGAATTTTTAATGCTGGAATACATGATGTACTTAAGAGGCCATTGCGTCTTTCTATTTGGTTTTTCAATGTTTAGGGAACAAAGGTCAAAAGAGGTTTTTCTTTCTCATCTAGTGGTTTCTTCAGCTACTTTATACCTTTTTTTTTTTTTTTTTTTTTTTTGTACTGGGGATCAAACTCATGACTGCATACTTGCAAGGCAGGCGCTTATGCCACTGAGCTAACTCCCAAGCCCCATTTTTTTTAAAAAAAAATTATACTATAAGGTCCTTTGCAGAAATTACATAAAATTATTTGCAGCATAGATTTATGTTGTTTATCATTCATAAAAAGGATCTTTAATTAGGCTAAATACAATTTTCTCTTGCAAGTAGCAAGAGAAAAAAAAAGTCAGAAGGTTAGAAGGGAAAATTTAGATTCTATACGAATTCTGTGCTATTTTCCACCTCTCTAGCTGAGGAATTAACTTTCAATAGACAGAAGAGATTACTCAGCATGACATCCTGCTGCTAATGCTAATTACAGACCAATTGCTTATAGGCTACTGAATCACTCATATCACTTTCATTACTTATCCAGTATTTCATGCCTATGAGAATTTAGCTAAGCTCTAGAAGAAAATTCTGATTTCAAGTTTCATATCAGGATCATTTTTTCAAGTCTGTGCTATTAATAGTTTCTCTTAATGTTTCAATAAAACATTTTGGTGACCATATATAGATGCTTTGTAGATTAACTTAGTATTTGCATCTGTTACTGCTTTTGGTTGTTTTTTCTAGGTCTTATTATTATTATTATTGTTTTGTTTTGTTTTTGGAACTGGCAGTCAAATCCTGGGCCTTGGCTTGCCAGGCAGGCACTATGCTGCTGTGTACATCCTGACCCTATAGGACGTTTTATTATTAATACCTCAAGTTGGTAGTGGTTTGTGAAATAATATGCATCTATTTTGTCTCATTGTTTTAAATGTCCTAAGGAGCTTTTAAATCTTGAATGAAGAAACAAACTAATGGAGCACCTACAGTACCTAGCTATGTAGTACTATATGTAAACACACGAATTTCAGGACAAGATGTTAGAACATAGGAAAGTTTAGTTTCATTACAAAGTCTGATCTTAGAAAATTTCAAAATTTCGTTGAAAATTTTAAGAAATGTAATAAAAAGGAAAGTTATTTATTTATAAGATGTTCCCACTATTTAAAATGTTTATGAATTATCTATTACATTGAAATTTACATTTAACTACTGTTTATCAGTTCTGTTTGAAGTTTTACTTCATTACTAGATCATTTGCTTCTTGGTAAATATAAATCTGTTACTACTGTGGACTATATAACTTCATGACTTTCGTTATGTCAACTTATTTTATATTTTATTTTATTTTTTTGGGCAAGGAGTCAACTGTGTAGCCCAGGCTGGCCTTGAACTTGTGATCTCCTCCCTCAGCCTCCCTAGTCATGGCATTACAGGTGTGCACCACAACTTCTAGCTAGTATGGGTTTTTTTGGCACGGGGAGGGGGTTCTTTTTTGAGGTAGGGTTTCACTATATGGTTCAAGCTGGTCTTGAATTTACTTTGTAGCCCAGGCTGGCCTTGAATTTGCACTGATCCTCCTGCCTCAGCCTCTTTAGTACTGGGATTATGGGCGTGTGCTACCAGGTCTGGCTCCTAGCTGGCAGTTTAAATTTCATTTAATTTTAATTTGTAAGAAAGGATTTGCACTTCCTTATAATAATAATCCCATTAACATAGAAAAAGAAGAAAAGTATAAAACAGTGGTTGGCCAGTTTAGGTCCTCAGGCCAACTCTGGGTTGCTACTTGTTTTTATGTATTAACTTTTATTACAACACAGTAATACTCATTCATTTAGTAAATTTTAGTTGCTTTCATGTGCCCTCAGCGGAATCGAGTGGCTGCAGAAAAAAGAAACTAACCTATATGCTGAAATATGTCATTCCCTGATAGTCAAAATTTTACAAGTATTTTGTTTCTAGGTGAAATATATATTTTTAGGAGGCCTTGAATCTATTTATAAGAAAATCTACAGAACAGAAAAATTTTTAGCATTTAAAATACAGATAATGTGAAAGTATATAACTCGGTGGCATTGAGTACATTTCCTAGTGCTTCATAACTATCACTGTTGAGAACTTTTCACCATCTCAAATAGAAACTCGGTAGCCAATGCACAGTCACATCCCTTTTCATATCATGCCAGTTATTTTAAACCAAAACTCTGCTCTCTCTATAGGCTTACCTATATTAGATATGTCATATACACAGTGGCACCTTTTGTGTCTCGATACTTTTTTTTGGTACCAGGGATCAAGCAAGATTATTTTCTTGCTATTTTTTTTTTTATTCATTGGAAATGTGTAAAAAATACAGTTCATTTGTGGTATTGATTTTGTGACCTGCAATTTGATTGACTATCTACTAGCATTAATAAGTTTCTGTATGTGGGTGGATTCTTTTTGATTTTTACATACCAGATCATATTTGAGAACAGAGTTAATTTCAGTTCTTGCTTTCCAATTTAGATGTGTTTTATTTCTTTTTCTTGTAGAATAATTATGTTACATCTTCATTTCCATTTCTAATTTTAATAATTTGAGTCTTTGTTCGTTTAGATATTTTAATTTTTTTGTTTTTTGCTTTTTTTAAATGACTTTTTGGTTTACTTGAACTTTTTCTAGTGTTTTCCTATTTGTTTTGTCTCTGCCCTTTATTATTTCCTTCCTTCTGTATTTAAAGTCTATTTTCTAATTTCTAATAAAAGGTTGTGTACTTGATTTTCAATCATTTTTCTTTTTGGTCTTTTTTAAAAATTGTATTTATTTTATTAAAAAAATTTTTTTTAACACCAGGTACATTCATCAGAAAAGAAGAAAGCCATGAAATATCCCTATGTCTTTTGTTGAGAAATCAAAAATAAAAGAATAAAACCAAAAACTAAGCCAGAGGTAAAAGCCTACCTGTAAGGTGAAAGTCTTTCAGTCTACTGAGATTTTTTTTCTGAGTGTGTCCTCTGGCCTGGGCGTTTGTGTGGTTGTCTAGATGTCAGATACTTAGGGAGACTTTTATTTCCAAAGTGTTTTATACCCAGGCTTTCAGCACTTTACTCATCTGTCTTGCTCCCAGGGACCCACCTCCTCCAAACAGCCCTAACCTCCTAACAACACACATTCAGCTGTGAACTCATCAGTGGACCTATTCATTCAGGTTAATATTCCAGTGATCTAATCACCTTCCCAAAGTTCCACCTCTGAACACAAGAACTTTTGAGGGTTCATTTTTAGCCAGGCTGTACACAGGGTAAAAATTCTTTTAGTTGCTATGAACTTTTTTGACTGTCCCTCAAGTTGTCATAAAGTTGATTGTGATAGTGTTTGCAAGTTTTGTCAGTATTTCTGGGGTGGAAAAGTTCCCCTCTTCACCATTTTTGCTAATGTCATTCCAAAATAGGTTTCCTCCCAGCTTAGATTCTCTATATTGCTAGAAGATTTGTTAAGATCCTTAGAAGGTTAGCAGACTCCTTGTAAAAGCAGAATTGCAAAACACATTTTGTGTGTGCTGGGGTTGATCAGAACTCCTGATATCTGTGGGGGATACTGGGGAATAAAGAAAGACAAAAGACAATATTCAAGGTACAAGGGGACAGGAGAAACCTGTGTTCTCCCAACACAACACAGTTGGTCCACAGTTGGCCCATGTTTATTAGCACAGGAAGAGGCAGAGTACTTTTCCTGGGAAGACAACTGTGGTAGATAGGGAAACACGAATGCTGCACATTGTCCTCTGCAGATGTTACCTTGCTTAGGAGCACTGTGGGAACCAACTTTCCCTGCACAGCCAAGAAGCACAGCAGCCTTCTACATACTTCTTTGTTTCCCTGGTCAAGATCTCATAGGCCTTGAGACCATGGGATCCCAGTCATGTAGCCTGGTCCTCAGCACAATAAAATATTTTGTATCCCCTGGTCTCTTAACATTTGTGTGTTTTTTTCTTGAGGTATAAGCACATCAGTGAGGGCCACAACTCTCTAAAATCCTCAAGGACTACTACTTCAGAGGATGGCCTATTTAAATATCAATAACTAAAACAGATAAAACTTCTTTTATAGAAAGTTGTAAGTAGGTTAACTTCTTAGACTGAAAAGAAAACTTATTTGAGAATCTCACTTTCTTTGCAAATACAAGAGACACTTAAACACTTTAGTCAAGCTACAACAGATTTGGAAAACCTGTAGGGCAGAAACAACTATAAAGTTTCTTCTTTTTTATGTTGCCTTTGTCCTGCAAACTGCATTTTTTTTTTTTTTTGTACCGGGGATCGAACTCATGACCTCGCGCTTCCAGGCAGGCACTTATGCCACTGAGCTAAATCCCCAGCAAACTACATATTTTTTAAAGTAAAGATTTATCCCTACTTAAGTACAGATTGAGTGGAATTCTAGATATGGTCATTTGTGTCATAATTTTTTTTGTTTTGTTGTATTTTTTTCCTGCCTTGAATGTTTAGTTGTTGAATATATGTATTTGAAACTATTAAAACATTTGTTGATGTAACATAAGCTAATTTTGTGTTGGTACCTTATTTTACCATGGATTATTTTTGTTCTACATCACAATTCTTAATTTGTTTAACTTTTTATTAAAGATGGTATAGTTTTTATTAACAAAAAGAAAGTAATCTTACAACTATATGCATATAAAAGCAATACTGAACATCTTATATTAAAATTTATGTTAGCAACTGTTTTGAGATTTCAGGGAAACAGAGTAGAATTTAAAACTTAAGCAGTTTTGTTAAACATAGTGAAATGAAATTAATATTCTAAAGAAATTCTGAAATTTCAGACCTTGGGGAAATGATGCTATTTTAAATCAAAATTGAGTATGGATGATTTTAAAATAACATGTGACTTTTGAGAATAAAAAGAAAACTATTTAAAAAAACCCCACACAACACTTAAATATACAGTTAATTAGTAACAAAACACACCCTGTAATCCCAGCACTGGAGAGTTTGAGACAGGAGAATCACTGTGAATTCAAGACCAGCCTGAACTACATAGCGAGACTGTCTCAAAAAAATAATAATAAAGTAAAATAAAAGCACAAAACTTCCCGTGTCAGTGATCTTTATTAAATTTGATCCTGAATTCCATACATCTTGATTTTATATGATACATTTATAATTAAATCAAAAATAGTGTAATACTCTTTAAAGTGCTTTGCATAGAAATATGTAAATTTTCCATGGCATCCATTATTTTTAAAGTCTAGGACTTTAAGAATCCATTCAGATCTTAGATTCAAAAAAATACAGCTGTAATATGTTTGTTTTTATATCTGAAAAATAGAATTTTTTTTTGTTTTTGATTTTTGAGGCAGGGTCTTACTATGTGGTCAGGCTGTCCCTGAACTAGCTATGTAGCCCAAGCTGGCCTCAAACGTGTGACTCCCCTACTGCAAGCCTCTGAGTGCTATCAGGCATGTTCTGCCACAGCTGGCAGTATCATAAATTTTTTTTTTTTTTTTTTTTTTTTGGTACCAGGGATCAAACTCATGACCTCATGCTTGCCAGGCAGGCACTTAAGCCACAGAGCTAAATCCCCAGCCCAATATCATAAATTTTTAAAGATTCCTTTTTCCTATTTTACTAGTTTGACTATTGTGTGTTATGATAGAAAATAGCCGAATAGGAAAAATGAATGTAAAGTGACAATTCCATTTTTTTGTTTGTTTCTTGACAGATTATTAACAAATTCAAACAGACTTACAACAACCAGAAATGCTGTATGGGCCCTTTCAAATTTATGTAGAGGCAAAAATCCTCCTCCAAACTTTAGTAAGGTATGAGTAAAACATACAAATTAAAGAGCGTGCATCCATGTATTTTAATTCCTTTATAATCTTTTTTTTAAGTTGAGGTAACTCTGTTTTTTGGTATTACTTTATTGACTGGGTAGTATTTGCACATTCACAAAATTCAAAAGCTTTACAATAAAAGAGAAATTTTTATTTTCTTCTCCTACCCCTTGTTTGAATTCCTCTGCTGGGAGGCAATGACTGTAACCAGATGTTTATGTATCTGGGAGTTGAAATTAGAAATCTTCTAAACTAATTCTTGTTATTTATAGGAAATTAAAGCCCCCTCCCCCCTAAAGATTAAGAATATAATGTTGATTGTGAAATTGAAAATGTGAAATTTCCCAGATACTTGAAATTTAGCATTCCTAGTATCTGGAACTTACCAAGTGATATAAAATGTACATTTGTAGAGAGAATTCTTGGTAAGTATTTGTGACCACTTTATTCATAATCACCAAAACTAGGAACAGTACACAAGTAATTAGTTGGCATATGTATGAATGACTTGAAATGCACTGATATGGTGGAACACAAGCCACTAATAAGTGGGAGCAAACTCTGGTTCAAAAGTATTCATGTAAGTGAATGCAGCTGAACATAAATGCTGCATCTTATATGATTTTTGGAAAAAACAAAGCTATAAAAATAAAGATCAAATTGCAGGTTGCCTGAGAGGAAATTGACTACAAAGGGGCAGAAGGGAAATTTGGGGGATGATAGAAATATTCTGCATTTTTGTTGGGTGTTGTTTATACAACTGTGTTCATTTGTTATTGTAAATTGGTTAAGTAAAAAGAAAAACATTGAATTATGTAACTAAAGAGTTCAGTTTTACTGTATGTAACCATTTCTGTAAAACTGATTTTTTTTTTTAAAGTCACCTTTTCAAAGAAAGAAATGAAATGTTTAATCTTTAGATCATGGATCAAAGTAAATTTTTAGTGTTAAAACATTGAATGTGATTTATACCTTACATAATAATATTATATCAGTGTTAAATTTCTTGGCTGTAATGCTTATGTTGGAAAAGAAAAAAATGTGTGTTTATATATATGGAGAGTGCAAACGTGGCAAAATGTTAACTGGATCTTGGTGAATGACACGGATATTGGTAGTAGTTTTTTTTTTGCAAGTTTTTTATAGGTTTGAACTTTTTCAAAATACTATATTGGGGAAGGAAATGTGTTACTTCTTTTGATATCATCTTCTCTATGTTACTGTTTGTCACCTTGTTTAATGCAGTAACCTCCTAAAAAAATCTTGCTCCCTCTTTGTCCCAACATAGTTTTGATTCCAAAAAAAGCAACCAGAATGATGGTTACAATATCATTTTTACCCCACCTTTCTTTACAACCCTACAATGGCTCCTTAATGTTTTAATCAAAGAAATTTTTAAATGTCCTATAAGGATTTTATCACTTTCTGTTATCATTCTTTATTTTATGTTTTATTCAGTTTATTGGTACATTTTAGGTATACATAGTGATCCACATTCATTATAAGGAATTTGTACCTGTACATGATATAATTGATTTTTTTTTCATTACCCTGCCCTCCTTTCAACCTCTCTTGCCCTCCTTAGTTACAAAACACATGCTTCCATTTTTTCCTTTTCTCATTTTTTTCTTTTCCCTTCCTTTCCCTTCTCTCCTTAGCTCCCTTTGCCATTTGAACATTTTCTTTCTATTTTACAATATCAGTTACATTTTGGTCCTTATTTACAGTTTTAATTTTTCACACCAGAGAAATGATGCAGTATTTACACATATGTGTCCAATTTTACTTCAGAGTAAGAGTATAACTTCAAGGTGCATCCATTCAGCTAGAAATGTCTCAAGCTTATCCTTTAAGGCATAGTAATGTTACAGGATTGAGGACCAGACCAGATGGAAGACACGGCACGAGAAGAACTTTGGAAGGCGTACAGCTTTATTATGCTAACGGGCTAAAGGGAATCTCAGTTCCAAATCATCAACCCTGTCTTGAGGTTAGCAGTCACTTACGTTGGTTTTCAGAAGGAGTTACAAGAGACAGATAACAGGATAGTCTATAATGGGTTATATAGGCTGGGTCATATGTTGTCAGGCAGACTTATTCTGTGTAAGCTAATTGGGGTTATTGTTGTATAATGGAGGGGGCTGTTAGGATTGTGGTGAGCCGGAAGAATCAGTCTTTAACTGAGCCAGTCTGTCCTTGAGAACTTGAAAGCAAGCTAGTATAACAAGATGCACTATCCCGCTAAGTTACACTTATCTTACAAGTTGCAGTTGGCATGTCAAGCCTTAGCTGAATTTTATAGTTTTTTAAATTATGGGAACAGGCTGCACTTCCCAGTCCCATCTTTGAATAGTATTAGAAATACAAGTTTTAAAATTTTCTTTCCATTCAAAATTATCTTTATATCTCCCTGCCCCTTTTTATGGGGAAGATTTTTCTTTCCTACTTCCTCAATGTCTTCAATTTCCTCAGTACTAAGGAACTAGTATGGGGAAATAATTTTTAAAAGGAGTTGGTACATTGCTTTAAAGCATTCAGTCAGAAAGCATGTCAGAATGTGGATCACACAAAGGCCTAGACAAAGGACCATCAGTGAGCCATTAAGCACCCAAAATTATGTAGGGGAGAACAAAAACAGACCTCTGATGGGTTTACCAGTCTGTTGGAATTGTGATCCAGAGAATGATAACAAACACTGAGATTAACAGGAGATAAGGAACCAAGAACCAGGCAGAGTATCGGTACTATACAAATGAAACAATATAATTGTATTGAAACTATACAGTAGTTACACCAATGTAGAAGAGAGTGAAGGTGATTTTGTGGGAGACTTTCCAGTTTTCTGGGCATACAGCCTAGAGTTTTGAAGCTAGTGCCAGGATAAACAAAAGATAGGGAACTGATATCCTGATTGACTCATGTTTTATTATCCAATTTGGTTCGTTACTCATGTCCATCTAATCTTTAGTTGTGCATTGAACTGCCAGCTTCTGGAGTGGCAGGAGCAAGGCTTTGAGTGCATTGTCTCTTCAAGGTAGTCGTAAGGATTCATCAGGACAGGCTTTCCTACAATTATCAGGATGAGCCCACTTGGTACGGGAGTGGTGAATCCAGGGCTGAATCTGTCAATTGTTTGTGCTGTGTCGCTCCTGAGCTGCCCAAGCTGGTAACCAGAGTGTCACCCCTCTAAAGATGGCTCAGCTGTCCATGTACACATGTAGGGCATCTTTTTTATGCATCACAAGCAATCACATTGTCTGTAGCTCTGCCCATTGGCTTAACTTGCCAGTTTTGGTTCCAAACCAGAGCACTTTCATAATGAGCTGGACAGCAGCTGTAGTCTCATGCAGGGTTGGGTCATGGCCAGACCCATCAGTATATCTAGCATCAGCCAGAGATCCCTCTTTCCTTTCTGTATTGGGACTAGGCATCAAGTCCTGTAGTTTGTTCTTCTGGACAGGTTCTTCAGCCATCTACATCACAGGTCCCCAAACCATTGCCAGTTCAGCTACCAGTATGCTAGCCAAGAAAGAGGCTACTGTTGGAGGTACGTCCCCCAAAGCATGAGAGTGGGGACCTGTATCACTCCACTCTTGGGATGGGCTGTTCATATCTGTATCAGCCCTCTGTCCTGTGATTCTTCACAGGCATGTACAGCAGTGTGCACTGCTGCTGTTTCTCAGTCGGAATATCAACTCTTGGCTCCCTCCCATAACTGTGACTAAACCCAGCAGAATGCTTCTGTTTTTCCTGTTCTTGTCATGGGCAAAATGCATTGAAAGCATTTACCAAATATGTGCATAAATTGTAATAGGTTACTCCACAATTCATTTATCCATTCTATTTTTTAGTTCATAATTTTTTCCATTTTTTTTGCCAAGATAAATGTTATGAAGGATATAGTATATTTTATTTCCTCCATTGGAATTATTTCCTTATGACAGATTTCTGAAAGTGAAACTAGGCCAAATTTGGAAAGTGAACATTTAAGATCTTAGTACGCATTGACAAATTATGCTGCAAAGTTTTATACCAATTGATATTATTAATACCAATGTGTAAGTGCCATTTTCACCAGGCATAATGGCACATACCTTTAACTGCAGCATTCAGAAGGCTGAGGCAGGAGGATCATTGTAAGTTTGAGGCTAGCCTGGTCTACATACTGAGTTCAAGTATGTAGCCTGAACTACATCGCGAGACCCTTAAAAAAGAGTGCCAGTTTCAACCATGAATGTGAACCTA
The DNA here is from genome assembly GCA_004027295.1 of Dolichotis patagonum. NCBI lineage: Eukaryota > Metazoa > Chordata > Mammalia > Rodentia > Caviidae > Dolichotis > Dolichotis patagonum. The sequence goes on from PVJX010032953.1 coordinate 11,235, forward strand.
TTTAAAAGCCACTCTTATTTTCTCCTCTTACCGTGAGTTATTTCATCTGTATCTGGACTGGAGACAGAATCTTTACCCCTCAAATCAGAGCTGCACTCAGATCTCAAGTCTTCAGTCTTACGGGGAATATCCTCAGAGGTCATACTTAAGCCTGACATGACACTGAGGTCTGGTGTACTAGTGCGGAAACTGACTTCCCTGATATCCACATCATTAGATGTGTTGCCCAGTCCAGGAAAACTCCAGATCTTGGAGACATTCCTCCTGCTTTAGGTCTAGGGTCTCTGAGTCACTTGGCAGTACCTCTACACTCCACTTACTGTGTCTGAGATGGTAGAACCATTGCAGGGGTCAAGGAGCACCAACCCTGAACATGGAAGGCACAGAAAACTGCCTAACATGTTCTCTCCTGCTGCACCTGTAGTTTCCTGCAAGTAATCTTCATTGATGTTTGGGTCAGAGTCACTCTCCAAGACATGTGTTCCAGGTCTCATTCACTCTTTCTGATATGTCCCTATCTGTTAGGCCCATTGTGTAATGAATCTCAGGTTTTCTTAGTTTAGCTTCCTGATTATCTTGTGTGGTGGCTTGCTCATGTTCTAAGAGCTGTAGTGTTTCAACTGCATTAATTTGAGAAGTTTCCCTCTCCAAATTCTGATACAGACTCTCCCTCCAACTCTAGAGAAGACGCTGAATCAGAGCAATGTGAAGGACCGTGGAGTAGTTTCATCAACAGGAACACCTTGTCCTCCATCCTCAAGTTGCATGTTTAGGATCTCATTTTCTGACATCATTCCTGGAATAAGCTGGGGACTTGTCCCTAAGGAAATGACTGACACCTCTTCTAGTTGTACTTCCTGAATGGTTTCTTGAGATAATCCTTCATGGTCCATATGCAGGTCCATTAGCATATTAGTGCAACTTGTGCTCCGTGTTGTAATAGGTAATTGATTCTTATTTGCAGCAATGGTTATTGGAAACAGCATTGGAAATATCGTAGGGAATCATTTCTAAACTGCTGCTTTTTCCTGGTGTAGCCTGGGTTAGGTTTGCCAGTAAATTTCAAGAGCCATTCTGTCTTCTCTCAGTTGATCTCCACACATCACACTCTTCGTAAAATTCACCAGAGTAAGATGCTGACTGTAGTTTATATAAACTACATATATAAACTATAAACATACATATATAAACTATAAACTGTAGTTTTGTTCAACCCTTCCAGAAGATTGGTACAGTACATTGGAGATATTACCACCACACAGACCCCAATTAGAACATTATGGAAAGCAGCAACACAACTTTTGTCAAATTTTCCAAGGCATTTTTTTGTTTGGGGATTTCCCTCTTCAGAGCCAGTTATTGCTAACTGCTAAAGTGGGTGGCCAACTTGTATTAGATTAAATCATGCCACCACCTTAATATGAGCATCAGAAATTACTCTGTACTGCTTTGGATTGACAGCTGCAGAACAAATAAAGCAAGTCAGCAGGTGATGGGTACACATTGCCTTGACCTCTATATGTCCGTTTGTCCATGCAGGACAGGGTTTCGTACATCTGTGACATAATCTACCAGACTCTGGAAAGCAGTATGTGTTCTGTTTGAGATAACCAATAGATTTGTTCACTAGAGCCACAAGTTTGGCCTCACTGGATGCCACCATCTCTTGAACCTTTTGTCTGAATGTATCTGAGCCTTTCTCCCCGAAGATTTTTTCCTGCTGAGATGGAGATTAGCTTGTTTGGATCCGTTGAGGTGATCTTCTCTTCAACAAGCAACTGCATTATTGCCTCATGTTAAGTAACTATAAGGACAAATTCTTCTCTTTTACCTAGTAAATCATCTTATTTGAGAACTTACAGGATTTTTTTTTTCTTTCCCTGAGACAGGGTCTCGATATGTAGTTTAAGTTGGCCTTGAACTCACTTTGTAACCCAGGCTGGCCTCAATCACCTCCTCCCTCTTGCCTCCCCAGTTCTGAGATTATGAGCATGTGCCACTATGCCTGGCATAAGGTCTTGTAAAAGTGGTTTTTTTTTCCTTTTTTGGGGGCGGGTTGTTGTCTTTTTTTTTTGTTTTGTTTTGTTTTGTTTTATTTTTGTGTGTGTGTGTGTTTTTTTAATTGATGACCCTTGGTTCTTTGGGCAGACTCAGGGAGGAGGCACTAGGGAAGCTGATTGGACTTATGGGTAGAGCTAGTCATCTCTGGGCTTTATGGTAGGGTAATTGGGGAGTGATTTAGTCATCATTAAGTCACAGTACCTAACACCTACAATTTAAGGAAGAGAGGTTTAATTCGGCTCTTGGTTTAAAGAGGCACACAATCCATGGTAGGCTGTCTCCAGGGTGGGAATATCGTAGTGGAAGGACATGATAGAGGAAAGCAGCTCACTCCATGGCACCCTGGAAGCAGAGAGGTAAGTGGGAAACTGGAGAGGGAGATACTCCTTCCGTAAACAGCCCTAGGAGCACATCTCTTTCCAACTGTCCATCCACCCAACCGCGCATTAACTATGAAATTGTCAGTAGATCAGTATACTGTCCCTACGATCCAATCACTTTCCAAAAGCTCCACTTCTGACTATGTAAGAATTTTAAAGGACATTTTAGTTCTCAACTATAACAAGCAGCAGCAAAACTTTTTTTTTTCTTTTTTCTTTTTTGTGGAATTTTCCAGTTCCATTGTATTTTACTAGAGACAGATTTTTCATTCTTTTGCTGGAAAGTGGGCACATTGGATTAAAGTGTATAGTAGGTAATGCACTTAGTTTCTGGAGATCTGAGAACTGAAGGTGGAAATAGGTTTTAGCAGTCAGTATGTAGACGTTTACTTCTTCAGTTACAGTCTGTAACTCCATTTCAACAGCTGCCTAATACGCGGTTCATTTTCTGTGATTCATTCAGGTTTTGTTTTCAGTTTCTTCTTAAATCTTCAATCTTTGGTAGCATTGAGAGTGCTGGTCACCTATAATATGTTGTAGGTACCTAGAGTCTAACCTTCTTATTCAGGTTTGTAATCTTCAGTTCTGTTTTAGCACTATCTTCCCTGCCTTTTGTGATACCTGAAACCTCTGATTTGTAAGGCATATTGGGATGTTGGAATAGAATAAATAGGTAGTGTCCTTATTATTGGTAGCTCCCTCTTCAGACACTTGGGGCTTTACTGTCTCTGCATTTTTGTCTAAATTAGCTAACCGTTTATTTTCATCCTCATATATTTTGAGCGGAATAACAAATATCTACTAATCTGCAAAATGAAATTTGCATTTGTTTCTTTTTGTTGTTTTTACAAAGCTAGAAATGTAGGTCTTTTTTCTAAAACTCTAGTACTTTATTTTTTTAACTTGATAAAAAGATATTTATCAACTGTACTGATTTTTTTTTTAACTTAGAATTCCTTTTGTTTTGGAAAATGAATTACACATTTCTCTGTTCAAGGGAGAGATGGTTGACAGAGATGGAATTACTTTTTGGGAAGTGTTCATTTTTTGACATATCTAACATTCAACTTAACGTAGATAGATAGGTTAACTGTGGTTTTGCTTTCTGAGATTTCAGTTACCCATGATCCAAAAATATAAAATGAAAAATTCCAGAAATAATTCATGATTTTTAAATTGTATGTCTAAGCAACATGATGAAATTTTGTATTTCCTGCCCTGAGTGTAAATCACTTATTTCTAAAGCATATATATGCTGTATTTGCTACCCACCTGGTGGTTATTTGGTAGAATCACTTGGTACTTGTCTAGGTTATCAGATGGACTGTTGAGATATGCAGTGCTTGATTAAAAGACATCATTTTACTTATTGATGGCTTCAAAGCAATTTGAATGTTGGCAATTCAGATGTGATAGAGGCTATCAAGTGTTCCTTTTAAGTGAAAGTTGTTTTTGGATTAACAAGAAAAAAAATGTTGAGGTTGCTAAGATGTACATCAAGAAAAAATTGGTGTGAAAAATATAAGGCATATAAAATCAATACCAGTTGTAGGTATAAACTTTGAGCGGTTACTGGATGCCTGTTCTTAGATGCTATATGCATCCTTACAAACTTAATGGTACTGTATTTTAAAAATGAAGAATTTTGGATTTAAAAGCATTAGATAATTTTTGTGTGGTCACATAGCTAAAGGGAAGTGCTTGAGCCTAAACTTTGCAGTGGAAAGACGAGAAGTTTTCATCATAGAATTTAACTCAGCCCCTCTTTTTTTCAGATTTAAAACTGAGTCTCAGAGAGATGAAGTAGTTTGCTCACCTCCACAACTAATGAGTTGCAGTGTTTGTTAATACTAGAAAAAATTTTTAAAAAATACTAGAAAAATTAAAAATCACTGTTGGCAATACTTAAGTTTTGTTTTTTAGTTGAAAATGTAGGATTTCATTACATTAAGAAGAAATATACCTTATTAGTGACTTCTATTTGAATAACTTAGAGGAATATATTTATTTCAATATTTCTATATCTTTGTTTTTCCAAATGACTGTCAGAGTTATTTCTATTAAAATATATGTAATGAACAAAGTGAGGCTATTTCGTTTATCTTATATTCCATGTTCATTATAATGAGCAGTTAACTGAGGCATTTAGGTTTCTCTCAGTATTAGTATACATGCAAGGGCCCAAGGAGTGTATAATTTAAACATAAGAAACCCAAATACATATTTTATTATTTTAAAAAAATTTACCACATATTTTATTCAATATAAGTTATATACAGTAATCATAATTAGATCCAAGTTCATAATCTGAACATAATTTTAAAACAAATACTGTATTTCTGGTTTTATATGGGATTAAAATTCACTTTAAAAATGAATTTCTGTGTCTTCCTAAGTAAACCTGTTTTTAAAGAAAAATTATTGACTCCTTCTCTTCTAGGTTTCACCTTGCTTAACTGTCCTGTCAAGGTTGTTATTTAGCAGTGACTCAGATGTGTTAGCAGATGTGTGCTGGGCCCTTTCTTATCTCTCTGATGGACCCAATGATAAAATACAAGCTGTCATTGATTCTGGAGTCTGTCGAAGATTGGTGGAACTACTGATGTAACTATTATTTATGCTTAATAATTGTATGGTTGTATATTAAGGTTAGCAGTTAAAGTGTTGGTCTTGTAAACATCTTGGGAACCATTTCTTTAGAAGGAGTTAAAAAGCTACTGATCTTACATTTTACAGAGTAGCTGTAATCCTAAAAAATTTGCCTTTAATAATTTGTATCATTTTGAGGTAGAAACTGATTGTTTTGTAGACGAGTTCTCTTAAGTTTTATGTGATCTCACTATGAACAAGAAAAACTTAGGTATTTATAGAACACCTAATATCTGCTGAGTTGATGTGTAAGACATTGTTAATGAAGTATGAGATTTCCCACTCTTATAACTAATAGTCTAGTTTATTATTTGTTATAGTAATTTCATTTATGTCAAAGATGTGTCTTTTTGGTAGGCTATGTAGCTACTTCCCTGCTTTTAAAAGAACAGATTTTGTATGCAAACAAATCCAGAAAATTTGCTTTAGAAAGATAATAACATCTGGTCCTCCCACTTTTGAAGCATTTTGTATTGGAGGCCAGGTGTGGTGGCGCTCCTGGGAGCCTGAGGCAGGAGGATCGAGTGTGAATTTGAGGCCAGCCTGAGCTACAATATGAATTTAAGGCCAGCCTGAACTGCTCAGTGAAACCTTATAAAAAAAACTATTAGGTTAGCCCAGAAGAGTTAGGTAGTTTAAGAAGAGAGGTCAAGGCCTGCATGAGAACAGTGTCATAGGCAGTGGATGGGGAACAGGTGGAGTCAGTACAGAGGTCACAGCCCAGGCTTGAGAGTGACTAGAAACAGTGGCACTCTTTAGAATAAGCTGAGTACAGTGAAGGGCCAAACCTTGGATTCTAAATACCACTGTCCTTTCAAAGGAACCAGGGATCTTAGGGAAACAAGTGGTCCAAGGGCTGGAAAAGAAAAAAATAAAATGAACATTAAAAGTAATGAGTACTTAAAGAATGGAGACATGTCAGAAGGACACAGAAGCCCATTTGATACCCTCTGTCCAAAACTGCTACAGTTTGAGCTGTGGAGTAAGTTATGGTAATGTATTATAACTCTACAAATACAATAGGAAATCCCTGAGTCCATACTAAAATCAATAGGTAGGTAAATAGATAAGGCATATAGTTGAAATGGCAATTATTTCAGACAGTAAGCATCAAAGCTAGTGGTAAAAGTAGGTTAAGGAATGGGGGGAGTTTTATATAATCTCAGAATATTTCCTTGCTAAATACTGTTTATAAAAGGAAATCAGTAGTAGTATAATAAAGCAGAAGAACATGGCAAGGTCCATCCCTAACTAGTGACCAGAGCTTCGCACTAGCATCGTGGACAGAGGGGACATTAGGCACCACCCAGTAGGATGACAATAGCATTTGTGATACCCTAGCCAAATGTGTATATGAATTGGGCTTTAATCTTAAGAAAATATTGGCTAAAGACAACTGACTTGTGATCTTCAAAAATGCCAATATCTAGACCAAAGAACTGTTTTAGGCCTAGAGATCCTGGAGAGTCATGACAAGTGAGTTAACATGGGACCTTGGATTAACTCCTTTATTGTAAAGTAGTACTGGGAGAATTATTGAGACTTAAATGGATCTCTGGGTGAAAAGTTGCTATTTTTGTAACTTACTGTAAATTTTACATTTTCAGTAAATTTTCTTTTTTTAACTTTAGGTACAATGATTATAAAGTTGTGTCACCTGCATTAAGAGCAGTTGGTAACATTGTCACTGGTGATGATACTCAAACACAGGTGAGTCCAGACTTTCATATGCCCAATTGTTAATGTAACGGACAATTGTGTTTCATATCACTTAATCACATGTAAAGATTTTAGCTTTATTGTAAACTGTACATCACATAAACATATTCATGACATGTAGTCAGCCTCAAATACCTGTAAGAGAAAGTGCTATCCTCGACCTGAATTAGTACAAAAAACTATAAGATACAGGTTCTGCTCTTGAGGGATTTCTAGTCTTAAGAGAGAAAATATAAGAGCAAGGCAAATCATCAAAAACAGTATATGTGTGCTGTGAACTAACCAGTCAGTAAATGATGTAAAAGTTTTAAAAAGATGTCAGTGTACTAAGAAATTTGTGTAGTTTCCTAAAGGAGTGGAACTAAATCTGGATCCTAAAAGTACAGTGGACTGAAAGAGATTTATGTGGTCATAGGTACGCAGGTATGTGTGAGCTATTTTTTTAGGAGCATTAAACTTAAGTAGAACAGAAACTGTTAGTGAGAAGATGCTTGATTGTAAGTAAGTTAGAAGTAGAGTTGTTGGTAAGGCGTTTAGTAATGAAGGCCAAAATGAAAAGATGGCAAGGAAGTTGGTCTAGGTTTCATAGTTAACTATGTGTTAGGTGAGCCTCCTTTGGGTAGAGATCAAATTAGGAGTAATGTTAAGTTAGACCCCAAACTTGGGCTGCAGTCTTTCTTCAAGATAAAACCTAAACCCTGTAGCACATCAAAGTTTTCCTTATTCACAATTTTTAAATGTATTCTTGTTCTTACATGTTTTCAGCTTTACTTTTCAAGTTCTGTTTTGATACTCACCAAAGTTATTAGTAGTTGATCTGTAGTAAGGGATGGCTATTTGTTTAAAATAGATTTTAAAATGAAAATGTGCTTCTGAACATACACTGTATTTTTCTTTTTTTTTATTACTTTTTTTTTATTTTAAAGAGAATAAAACAAAAGGGCAGAACAAAGCAGATCAGAACAGAACAACATAAGCAACACAACACTTTACAACAAGACAACCGGACATTAACAGTACCTGTCAAAATATCTCTTTCTGTGCTATAGTTGAGCATAGTTTCAGATACAATAATATCAAACATAACACAATAGTATAAAACTGTTCAAGAGAATGAAAGAATTACAGGACATTCTGAACCGAATAACTATGATCAATGGCTACTATAATATCTCATTTTGAATAAAAAGATTTGTTTATACTATCACATATATTAAAATCCGAATAAGATACAACATGATAGAACCAATGGTAATAGCAGAGTAGAAGCATGGTAGGACTTCTAAGGAAGACAATATTAAATCAGCAATGGCTGCCATAATGGTTTGTTTTCTTCAAAACCGCTGTTCATACCATCACACATAATAAAGTCAAACAAAATATTAAAACCATTCCAACTGATGAATGAAAACATTGAAAGGCTTCAGAGCAATGAAATGGGGAATAATGATTACTATAAAATCTTACATACTTTTACCAGCTCTCATACCAGAGAGACTATACGGTATTTACACATGTGAGTTTGGTTTATTTTGCTTATGAGTATGGTCTGAAGTAGTGTCCATTTATTTATAAATACCTCAATGTGATTTTTCTTTATAGCTGAGTAGTACTCCATTGTGTAAAAATACCACAACTTTTTTATCCATACCTCAGTTGATGGGCACTTAGGTTGTTTCCAAGATCTGACTATTACAAATTGTGCTGCTATAAACATGGGTGCACGTATATCACTGTCGTATGATATTTTCAGTTCTTCTGGGAATATGCCTAGAAGAGGAATAGCTGGGTCAAATGGGACTTCCATACCCAGCTTTTTGAGGAGCCTCTAGACCGACCTCCACAGTGGTTGCACCAGTCCACATTCCCACCAACAGTGCAGAAGAGTTCCTTTTCCCCACAGCCTCTCCAACACTTGTTGTTGGTAGTGTTTTCTATCTTGGACAATCTTTCTGGAGTGAGATGGAATCTCAGTGTGGTTTTAATTTACATTTCTCAAATGGCTAAT
>PVJX010032954.1:0-5000 GCA_004027295.1 Dolichotis patagonum
GTGAAAACACACTCAGTTCCAAACTGTTGGATTTATAATAGGAATGTTTTGTTTTGTTTTGTTTTGTTTTTTTGTACTGATGGTATAGCATTAAAAAAAAGCCACAAAATGACAGTGTTACGTTCTATGTTTGATGGAGACATAAACAGACATTGCTCTATTTTCTCCCCAAGAATTTACTAGTTATTATCCCAAAAATTAGAACTTCCAGTCTGCCACCAAGAAAACAATCTCTTTATGCAGCATAATTACTTGAATTTAAATTTCACAGAAATATAAAGTTCTTATTCTACATTGTACATATACATGTAAATAAACATGATGGGTAAATATTATCAAGGAAGATATTTGTTCAACTTACAATTTAATATTAAACATTTTAAAATGGAGATTTTATATATATATATATTACCATATAAAAGTGGATAGTTTATTTAAGAACTCATTCAGTAGAATCTATCCTATATTTTAGAATACTACATTGGATTGTCCATCCCTTTTATGACATATCATTCCCTAAGAAAACAGAAATTTTAATATTGTATATCAAAGTAAATGCTAAATTATGAATAAAAATATGGTTTAATAATCATGTATAAAAGGTCAGTTCATTTTATGGATTAAAGCTGATTAACAACAACAACAACAAAGAAATGGCACTATATTAAATGTGTTTAAAATATCACAGCAAAAATCATTAAATTATATTTAATTATATTTAAATTATTATTAATGAATGATAAAATAATTAAATTATATTTAGAAATTTGCTGACCTACCATGCTCACTAAACTGTTCCAGTAGTTAATACCGCAATGTAATTTAACAATAACACACATAAATAAAATGATTAAAATCGTACTTAGACTTAAGACTAGTCTTAGGAGGTGTTCTTCTGCATTTTCCAAAAGCTTAGTAAAAATAGAAATTCCTATTTTGCTGTGTAGTATCATTTTCAGAAGTTGCACTTTTACTGTACTTTAGACAGCTCCTTTATAACTCTTTGAAAGTTCACGTCAAGTCGTTCCCTTTCAAGAGTTTGCACTTGATTGTGCTGCAGGCACTGAAATTCGAAATTATCAATTCCACTCTGTATCCTCTTCTTCCTTTCTTCAAAAATAATAAATTCCTTAGAGTCAAGAAAGAAAACAATTTCAAGAATACTCTGTAACTTTTCAAACTTTTGTAGGGTCTATACGATCGCTACGTAGGCTTGGTCTGCTCACTGCCGCAAGAAGTGTTTAAAACAATTTGATCTAATATATAGCAGTTGAAATGAATGGAAAGATTTTGAATTTTTAAAATAAAATATGAGCAACAAATCTTGATGGAAGCACCATTTAGTTCTTGTTTCAATTATTAGAATAATAAAAAAATCCATAATGGTGTATTAATTTAGAAATTTAAAGGCATTCCATAACTTTTCACGTAAGTGTGTGTGGCTCATAAGAAAGCATCGTCCCTTTGTGAGTTCCTTGTGTCACTGTGCATCTATCAAGAGGCAGGTAAGCTTGGCTAATATGAACAAGGAGATAGATTCTACAGAAAATAAAAATCAAATATTCTTATTTTGGATCATTAGATCCATAAACTTACTAGATAAATACAGGTAACTTAATGCAGATTTTTCTTGAGAGAAGATACTGCCTATTTATTCATGAACGTTTTACTTGTGTGTATCATACAATTGTAAATATGCATCTTTGCTACCACTCTTTCTTTATCCATCTTCCCACAGAAAAACCTACCATGATTAAGTACCTCTGTATGTTTAAACCTCACGGCATCTCTGCTGTCACAGATATTCATTACCACTTTATAAATATGGAAGTCAAAGTTCTGAGTTGCAGTACAAGTCCCTCAGTTTCACTGACAAACAGAAACAGAGACAGGTGTGATTCTAGGTCGATGTGTCTTGCTCCACTGACCACATTCTCCACATTCATGATGTTCTCTATGCTATTTCCACTCAAGACCTCACTTAGGATGATTCACAGAAAAGCAGAGACTGTAGAAGGTAACAGCTGAGTATCTAAGCATGTAAAAGGTGCCTGCAAGTTTATAGGCAGCCAGTGAATATTGTGTCATTACAGACACTGCAAGAATATGAGCTAATGTCTATCTGTGTCTATACCAGTGCTACCCGTGAGCTAATTAATCTAATTCATGCTAAGGTATAAATGACTGTTAAACATCTTTCTTGCCCTCTGCCTTCCTATTAACTTGTATGAAAGATTTATGCAAAGATTTCTTCCAAAATAGACCTCAATAACCCAATGATTATCTTGTTAATAGCAGGTTGGTATGATAACAAAGGAAAACAAGTAATTCAATGAACTTTGGTTAAAGCAATTTGAGGTAACAATGAAAGAAATAGCTCAAATATGACTAGAAAGCCAGATCACTTTATTAAACTATTTAGATGAAAAGCTATGTGTAGACATCCTACAGTTAATATAGTTACATGTAATGATTCAATCTTATATGGATCCAGATAGAACACAAATTAATCATATGCTTAAACATAAAATACATGGACTAAAGATTATGAATCTTATGTTTATATTAGAAATAGCATCAGCATGTTTTAATAAGTATATTTGTTCTTCATTTTGTTGACACAGACTATGTCATGGAGTTTTGGATATCTAGATAAAGGTGTCTTCCTGAAAGTCATTGCTGGAGCCTTGAAAAATTAACTCTACTGAATGCCTGAGCCTTCAGTTTCTAGGTCCTGAACACATGTTTTGCTTATTTTTATAAATCTGTTCATTTATCTACTAAACTACTTCTCCCAGAGGCAAAAGTTGAGGGTGTGCAAATAAAATTCACAAGAATATTTTCCAAAAGGCATTTGCTTTAATTATTGAAATTCAGGCTTCAAAATTTTATGTCAATAATATCATGGCAAAAAATAGCATTATGGTAGAATATTCACTTTGGAGGATTTTATTCAATTTTGTGTTTATTTGCTACAAAATGTCATCTAGAAACATGCAGGAAAGGTTAAAAAGAAATGTATGGATGTAAAACTAGGCAAAAATGGTTTTGCTGTGAACACAGAATTCTAAATCACAAATGGGATCTAGAGCAATATATTACTATTTTATAAATAATCAGCCATAATGTGTACTTGGACCAAACATTCTAAGTTTATGGTAATATTCTACTATATGGTAAAGAAAGCAGACTAATTCTTTAATGCCCCACATTTTTTTAAATTGATATTGAATTAAATTAATAATACATATGAGAAAATCAATGAAGCTTTAACAGCAAGAGCCACCAGTAAAATCTTCCAATTAACCGAGTTTATTATATATAACATAATATTTATTATATATATGGATTGATGACGAACGTATAGAATGATCAACTATTTCTAGTTACACAAATAGAAGGAACAAGAGAGGGATCATTTATTGTGATTTCACAACATCACCGAGTTTGATGCTGGATTTACACTGCCTACAGTAAAGATGTAAAACTTTGATAAGACAACTTTGAAGACGCGTTTTTAAGATATTTAAACTTCAGATCAAAGACAGTGGTCACAACCTGAAACTAATGGGTTTAAATGGATTACTCGATGCTGAGAAAATGCTGTAAGTCACATTTTTCAAATATGCATTTCTTAGCCATTAATATATAACTGTGAATTTTCAGTTTTTAAAGATTTTAGTTATTACATTATGGAGACTTCAGAACTACATACTCCTTAGGTACAGAGGTCAAATTATAGGTGAGACTCTTAATTTAATTAATCCCTTCAACTCTACAAGGTGTAGCAGTCAAAAGATCCTTTCATGACCGAAATTTAAAGAAGAGAGAGGTGGCCAAAAGAAAGGGTAGTTGAAGCTAGATGGGTAGGGAAAACTTTGTTTTTACATTAATCTTGTTTTGTTTTAATATTAAAACAAGAGAAATAATTTTTAAAGCAATCCCTGAGTTAAACCTAGACTGCTTCACCAGACATTAATCTGTTCTTATAAATACTGCAGCAGGTTTATGTCTGGGATCAGAAGAAAGACTCTGGATCCGCAGTGCTCAATTTACCTTGGTGTTCTTTCTTGTTGCCTGCTTCCCCTCTTACCTACTTCTGCAAATTCCTACCAGAAGTGTTTTCCTCCCTCCAGTTCTCCTCCCCTCTCCCACAGCGCTCCCTTCTTCCTTCCTTTCTTCTTTCCTCTCCCTATTTTCTTTTCTTTGTCAGTCCAAGTCTAGGGCCTAACATTGCTCCAGATTGTAGCTTTGGACCCAAGATATATGATAAATACTACATGGTTCCAGTCCAAATGGTATCCACTGGAGGCACTGGTTAAGTTTCATCTCTGTTTACTTTGTGACACTCACATCTCTTCAATTTAGCTTCTTTTTCTTCGATCTTCTCATCTTGCCACCTTTGCCAGGTTTCTCTGCCTCACTCTTTTTAAAGACCACTTATAAATCAGTAAATCAATGTCAATATAAATAACTTATACATAAATTTCTGAAGATGCTATAAGATAATTTTGTCCAGCAGTAAGTTCTTCCAACAATGCTGGAGGGTTACAAGGATCTCATGTTTGGCTGTGAATGGACTGATCTTCTAATTCTTTGACTATAACAGGTAAAAGAAGATCTGAAACTTTATTAAAGTACTATCATAATGTTTTGTATTTTATTTCTCATCACTTTGTTCTCCTTAATATCAGTAAATAGATTCCTTTAGAAAACAAAATCAAGACTCCTGGAATCAAAACATTGGACAAGAAAGTCTTTCTAAAGCTCTAAAAGTTTCTAATACCATATAAATTTCTTTTACTGTCGCCATAATGATAAAATGGACAGAACTGAACTAAAATGCCATGACAGATGTCTTCTGTCTAACAGGAAGAAATGTTTCTGCCAAAATGTTTTTTAAAAAACACATTCTGATGCATCAAAGGAATCACATAAAGACTAATACTTAAATGTCAACTTTGAAAATTTTAGGAAAGTTTTATTAGGACTTACTTTCA
>PVJX010032954.1:15000-20075 GCA_004027295.1 Dolichotis patagonum
CCTGAGAACAAACTCTCCTTTAAACTTCACACCCTTCCATACATTTGCCTCACTCTACTCCTAGACCTGCAACAGTCTGTGGAAGAAGTGAAATTTCATGCCATGTACCCGGTCCTTTACATATATTATCTCATTTTATCCTTTGAACAACTTTATGAAATGAAATAGGAAGTGGAATTTGATAGAGCTCAAAGTACTCTGTCTCTCTCCATGCATTTTTCTAAATAAAAATAGTCTAAGTGAAGCTCATCTTTTTAATACAAAATTTATGCCAACTCAAAATGCAGGTGGCACTGTGCAGTTGTTCTGATGGAAGTGGAAATGGATACTGGACCCCTTGAGCACAGGTGAATTATCTGATTCTGTTCCTACTTCTGCACTGCTTTTCCTTGGACTCATCCCAATTACAAATGTAAAACTACTTAAAGAAGGAAGATTGAAAATCTTTGCATTCTTTTATTTTTATTGGACAAAATGTGAGCTTCTATATGTACTAGAAATTGTGCTATGAATGATCACAGAATGTTGACTACAAGATACACGGCTTCTGCTCTATAATCCTTCCAGCGTAACTACGAATAAAGATATGGTGAGGGCGTGGCAAACATGGGGCCTCGGAAGAGTGTTCCTTCCACAGTATGGAGAGCCACTACCACTCACTAATGTCACTGGAAGTTTTTCCTTTGCTATTTATTTTTTATTGCTAATGGGCTAGTGACAAGTTTAAGGAACCAGTTAGATATATTGCAGATTGAATATCCTTAATCTGAAAATTTAAAATCCAAAGTGCCCTCACATATTTGAATTCCAATATGATGTCATTACATGGAGAATTTCACACCATAGAGCGCTGTATTGTACATAAATTTATGTGTAGTATTATAATAAATTGCCCTCAGGCTATGTATATAGATACATATATGAAATAGAAGTAAATTATATATCTAGACTTGATTCCATTCCCAGGATATTTCTCTCTCTCATATATATGTGCATATTTATATTCCAAATATATATATGATAAATATATGATAAAAACATTTATTCTAAGTTTACATATACAATTCATATATATGCATATATATATATATATATATATATATATATATATATATACATATATACCAACATGTGAAAAAATCCAAAATTGATTGCACACTCAGGCCCAAACATGCATAACAGTTAAGGGTTAATATGTAACCTAGTAATGTGACATTCAGAAGTTATTATGGCAGAGGTGGATAGAGTTTCTAACTTTTGTTTTAGGAAGTGATAATAATGAATTGAATATATCTAAAGGAGTAATAAACATAGAAAACAAGGATAAAGCTAACTCACAGGTGAGAGGGTGATTTCTTTTTTTCACGGAGAATCTGTGATTGATTATTTACACTCTTAAAAGAAGTTAATCTATCAAGGATAAAACTTGGGAAGTAGAATAGTCAGAATTATAAAAAGCTTGGTTTTACGTTTAATTTTATTTCATATTGAAGAATTTTCTGTTTGGCCTATTTTTTCTTACAGCATAGCCACTTCAGCTGGCAAATAATGAACTTCACCTGGAAACTTAGGCCGGCTCAGCAGCTGTCAGAACGGGACGCTGATGCAGCCATCAGGTCACCCAGCACGTGCTATGTGGAAGGCACTCTTTTGGCTTTGTGTGCCTTCTCCTCCAGAGCTCACTATTCCCTGGGGAACAGTTAGCAAAATGCTCCAATATGATGTAAGAAGTCTATATTGGAGGCAGGAAGGTGTCATGGATATATTCTATAAATTCTGTTTCCAGCTAAAAATTCCAGTTACTTCCCTTCTAGGTTTCTTCTAAAAATAGCTAAAACATCATATTACAGGGATACATTCATGCTCATGTTTATGTAATAGCTAAATCTTGGAATTGGCCTAAATATCCAACAACAGATAAATGGATTAAAAAACGTGGTATTGAGACATAATGGAGTACTACTCTGCTGTGAAGAAGGGTAAACTTGAGTCATCTGTGGGAAAACGGATGCACCCTGAGGCCATAATGTTAAATGAAATAAATCAGACACACAGGCTTAACACATGGTTTCCATTACATGAGAAACCAAAATTATAGATAAAGAACAAAATTAAATTTAGAAAGTATGAAACAGGTTGATAGATTTTCCTCAAATGGGCAGGAAATGAAGAAATAGATGGAGGGAGAAGTGAAGGAGTGAGAGATGAAGGAAGGGGAAAGAAAGGAGATTAGAAAAAGAAATAAAATATCTTATGCATGTGCAGGTAACAACCCCACAGCAGGAGAGTAAACCTTATGCACTGCAAACATGTACTAACAAAAAATAAAAAAGAAGCTAATATAACACTGCTGGTGGAAATGAAGACTAGTTTCATAGAAGAAATAGCATGCACACCAAGTTTTGAAGGGTGAGCAATAGGCTACAAGGCAAAAAATAATTTTTTTACAGAAGTCTATACTGCATGATGATGTATAGAGAAACATCAAAACTACAGAAGTGAACAAGAGACTAGCACACTAGGGGACCCACAATAAGTAGACGTGTATAGCTCAAGAAAATATATATATGGTGTAAAATCATATCAAGCAGCCTGGAAATTTAGTTGGGATCTGATCACACAGACAGCTTTACATGTTATGCTGAGGAGACATTTTTTAAAAAATCTTTTTAAGAACCAGAGTTAACTAAAGATTTCTGGGTATGATGATGGTTACACTTTTACAGTAAAATTGTGTTTAGCAACATTATGAAAAATAATCAATAGAAGGTAGAAGCAAAATTATGAAGAAGTTCCACATTATGTAAAAGTGATAAATCAAAAAAGGATGATGTTTTGAACAGATATGAAATATTGTCAAAAGTCCAGTTTCATTCCATGTAAACCAGGATTCATAGGAAGTTTATCACTCAAAAGAAGCATCTATAGAGTAAGGAAACAAGAATTCTGGCCACCAATTGTTGATAATTCGAAGATTTATTTGAAAACAAAATCTGAAAATAATCTCGTCACAATACCAAATGGAAAAGACCTTAACAAGGAGAAGGCACTCAGTACCTTTAAATACTGAGCAAAAGCAAGTCAAACTCGAACTCAAAATATTCACTGAATTTTCTGAGAATAAACTTTTTTATTTTTTAATAGTCATTTTCTAAGCAATTGTTGAGGCATTCGAGATTCTCTGAAAGTATGGCTGATACAAAGACAGTAATTAAAGCAGGTCAATCTGGCTCTCAGGCAAGTATTTTTTTTCTTTTTTTTTAAAAAGAGGGTAAAATTAAACAGAACAAAACAAAAGAAAACAATTTAAGAAACACAGATTTCAAAGCAAGACCACCAGAGATCTTCACTGTCTATCATATTGTATCTTGTTTTCTTACAAATAGTTGTCCATATCTTCACAAACAGTGAATTCATACTGAACAAAATAGTATTAAACTGATCAGAACTATATGATGAAGGCATTTTAGGTTTTCAATACCAGACAATAGGGAAGTCAACAATGGCTGCCATAATGTCTCTTGTTCTCTTCAAAATAGCTGTCCATACCTTTACATATGCTGAAATTAAACAAAAGAAAACAGACTAATATCACTCTGAACAGAGAATAGTAGTATTTCTAGATTTTATATCAGGATGCTACAGAATTAGCGCTGGGTATCTTAGTGTCTCTTTTTCTTCAAAATATCTGTTCATTACATTGTGTATTATATAATAATTCTCTTAAACTCTTTAGAAGTTCTACACATGCATGAGTCTCTACATGTATACTTATCCTTTCTGTATTAGAGGGAAAAACAAATCAAAATAAGACAATAAAACAAATTCCTAGAAAACCACGAAACAAAAAAGACATATAGAACCACAATACTAGGTGATCTACAGTAGTTACTATGATGTCTCTTGTTATTTTCAATAGAATTTTCTACATCATCAGGCATGGTATAATTGAACATAGCAGTACAGAGCCATTAATAAACATAAAACATTGAACACATTATAGGACTTCAAAAGCAGTTAATAATCAAACTGGAATGGGTATCCTATTGAATCTTGTCATCTTCAGAGTAGTTGCCTCTACTCTCAGACTTGATACTATCAAGCATACCAGATTTGAATAAAACCAGTCAGGAAAAAACAGTAATCTAACAAAACAGATTCAAATAAGATAAGTCATAGTAAGACAGTGTAAGTAATACAGGGCTTCACTTTTAGTTAATAAGAAATTAAGGATAGTTACCATAGTATATCCTGCTATTTTTGCGATAGCTGTCTGTGTCATCAAATCTAGTATGAGTAGACAGACTGGAACAGAATAAAATCAAACTAAACAGAACAGGGAGAATGATGTGGATTTTAAATCTTGATACACTAATCTTAAATAGTGATACACTAGCAACAATGTCCTCTGCCTTCCTTTTTTTTTTTTTTAGACAATTCCTCCCCTTTCACTTTCACAGGGTGCTTTGTACATTTTGGGTCCCGCTAACTCCTTTAGTTTTTAGATTAGGGGGGCAACCTGCTATGTACCTAAGTGGTTCTGAACCTTTTTACCCCTGAGCTTGATCTTGAGCTGTATTCCTTTACCTACTAAAACCTCAAGGTTTTCCTTCCTTAAAGCTGAATAGTTCTCCACTGCACAAAAGTGTCATGACTTTCCAACATATTTGCAGCTGCTAGACAAGCTGTCCCTATTTCCCTCTGGTTCCTTGTCACATAGAGCATTGTTTTTTCATCTTTGATTTTTGGTTCATTAACCCATTTTCAGGTTAATTATATTTCCTATTCAGAGCATCTCCATGGACCCTATCTCCTGATCTAGTCTGCATGTGTTTCTCTTTGTTATTGTATCAAGGCCATCTGTGTTGGAGATTATAGCCAATCTTCTCTGCCTCATCTCTGCTATGCTATTTTTCTGCCATTGGTTGTCTACTTTTCCCATTCATTCCACTGTCTGTCCCATTCATTGAGGCCTCTCTGCCACTGTTCCTGGTGAGTTTTTCTATCTCTCTAGAATTTCTTTCAGTATGTTTTGTAGGGTTGGATTGGTGGCCATGAACTCCCCCAGTTCCTCT
>PVJX010032955.1:0-20133 GCA_004027295.1 Dolichotis patagonum
AAACAAATATATAAATTATATATCATTATTTATAGCACATGTATTATATCATATCACAAGTATTATAAAAACAAAAAAGAAAATACAAAAAAGTTTAAGAGTATTGGAGAGAGAGGAAGTTTAAAATCATTAATAAGATGGTCAGTACAGACAATCCTGAAAAGGCAATATTTAAGGAGAGACAAGGAGATAAGGTTGTAATTATGAAGAGTTTTTGTGGTCAAATGTTACGAGCAGAAGAAATACCACCTCAAATATTTCCAGGCAGAAGCAGGTTCAGAATATTCATGGTACCACAAAAAGGCATCAGGGTAGGTGATGCAGAGGAAAGGAGAATAGAAAAGATCATGAGACCTAAGAAACTCATTGGATCCAGTTCATAGGAGACCCTCCATGTCATGCATGATTTTACTATGAATGATGTGAAAAGCCTTTGGAAGGAATTGAGTAGGGAAAAATGCAATAAGAATTTCAGTGAATCATACCCCTCTAGCTATCTGCTAAGAAAAGCCAAAAGACAAGCAAGGGAAGTGGCAGTTCAGCTGGGAAACAGTTGCTACTGTCATGTCAAAGGTGACGGCAGCTTGTACCAATGAGGTATCTATCCATGAAAAGCAAGTGAGAAGCAAATATATTCTGCCTGAAACACATGGAGTAACTGTGAAGGAGAAGTGAGAAATACTATTTGGCCATGTTAAGATGTACATGCCTTTTCCTATTACCATATATGGGTGTATCACAATGTGTTGGATATGTAAAAGTCTAGGTTAAACATATAAATTTGGAATTTTTACCATAAAATTGCAACATAAAACCTTGGTATTGAGTAGTTTTTTTGTCAAGGATGACTACATGTAGAGAAAACTCAAAGCTCTAATGAATTTATGCTTTCATTTCACAGCTCTTTGTTGATCTTTTTGGGTTTTGTTTGTTTGTTTTTGCTTTATGTGTGTTGTTATTTACCATTTGGAGGAAGGCAGGGGTGTTTCATTTTGATTTTCTGGCCACTTCTGTTACTGGTGCTGCTGCAGCCATTTGCTGTGCCTGTGTAAATGGTATCTCACATTAGCTGCACTAAGTGTCTATTGCTTTGCACTGGAATTTCCTTTTGGCCTAGAAGCCCATGACGTCACTCAGCTATTCCAGCATATGTTTCCATCAGAAATTTTTGGGGGACAGCTAAGACATATGTGAGCAAGTATCCATCAGTGGAATCCATGAAGATCACCCTTATGGATGCAATTGTTGGATCCTTTCTAGACTAATTTTGTAGAGTTTCTCAGAAAATAATCCACAAATACTGAGCCCTAGTTATTTGTAAAAGTTATAATCAATTAAATAAATAATTCTCATTTTGCATTTACTCACTTTGTGATTCCTGATTTTCACTCTATCTTCTTTGTCTCTTTGAAACAACTTGATAAAAACAACTAGCTTTAGGCAAGTCCCTATCTCAGGGTTTGGTTTTGCAGTATTCAAGTTAAGGCAGTACCTAACATGAAAAGAATGAATTTTTTTAAAAATGGAGGAATAACAAAGGGCATTGAGGAGGAAAAGGAACAGAGGAAGTAAGGAAGTATGCAGGGAACCCAGAGTTCTGTTAAGAAGGAAAATTCAATTAAGATGAAGAGTGAGGGTTGAACATTGGTTTAAAAAAAAAAACAGAGAACTTTGGAGATGCTGACATAAGTTTTTCACTGAATAAAAACAGAAGCAAAAGTTTAAACAGTGTCCCCTTCTAGGGTCATGAGAAGAAAGGAACTGTGTGTGCTGGGTTCCACTAAGTCCTAAGGTAGCAGAAATGGGGCGGTAGCAGTCAAGTGTCACAACTTAAAAAAAAATGTTTTTTGGAGTATTTGTTAGTTTAAAGAGAAGAACAGGATGGTGTGCAATCTAGAATAATCTAGTAAAGAGTGAAAAGTTGATGATGAAGAATATGGCAAGAAAAAGGGATGGTGGAGCTGTCCAATTCTCTAGGCAGTGGCACTGGCTTTAAATAAGAGATTAATGATATCTTGTGAGACAGAATAGTTTGTGGGGCAGATGTTAAGCAGTGGGGGAAAACTGACTGGTTTTAAAATATATTTGTAAATTATTTGACTATTTTTCCATTAAAAGGTACAATATACATCCTATTCTTGATTTAGGTCCAGTAATTGTGGTTTACACTTAACAAAAAATAATTGAGCAGAAGTAGCAATTTTCAAGCCACACTTCTTCGTCTCCCACACTTCGTCTTCTTTCTCTTCGCACACTTGTTTTTGGCTTGCTAAGGCATTATAGAAGAAATAGAACTAATCTAAAGCTTCCTTGCTAAGAGAAAGACTAGGTTAATAAAAAGACTACATATAGATGTGCTGACATTCCCCATTACTAGCCAGCATTAGCTTCCAGATATGTAGAAGTCTTTGAAATCACTCCACTTCCAAGTACTTTAGAATTACGACCTCATCAGAGAACCCCAAAGTGACATGACCCAACAAAGCTTTGTGAATTTTTTAGTCTTTTTTACTAAGGTTTCAGACATTGTGGAGCAGTAACAAGTTGTCTCTCCTATATTCTGACTGATTTTCTCACTGTAGAGTCTGTGAAACTAATTAAATGATTATTTTGTACCATTAGGTTTTTGAATGCTATTTACTCAGAAATAGATATCTAGAACACTGAGAATAGTCCATCAGAGAAGAAAAAGTTATTTACACTGATTATGTACATTTATAAAATTAAATAGAATAACAGCAATATAAAAATATTCACCATTGGAAAAAAGGAATGAGGAAGCTAGATCTCTATCACACTGAGTTAATCTTTTATTTTATATATCTGAGAATTCTTTAAGTTGGTCAATTAATACATGAAAAATCAAAAATATGTGATCTATGGAAATAATCTAAAGAAAATCTAAAATTGAAGCAATTTTTAAAATAAGCTTTGGAAGAATGTTGCTTATTTAGGATATAAGGCTAAAGAAATAGTATGTATTCACTATATGATCATTGTATCATTTTTGTTATTAACTTATGTGCTGCTGGAATAAAAATTACTTCAAAAGTTGCAGTCTTCATGGTTTCTAATTTATATTTTTTAATTTTTTAAATTTTATTTCAAAGAGAATAAAAGCATTCAAAATAAAACACAATAAACCCAATCAAACAAGACAATGTGATGCAAAATTTCAAAACAAGGTACTAGGAAGTCAGCAATGGTTAGCATAATGCCTCTTGTCTTCAGAATAGTTGCCTGTAAATTTAGACATAATAAAATCAAAGAAACAGAATAGAATAGAACAAATACAAACAAAACAATGAATGCAATGTAGGACTCAAAAACAAGATAATAATAAATACAAAATGGCTACCATTATATCTTGTTATCTTTGAAATAGCTTCCCATGCTATCAGATATAATAAAATCAAGCAAGGTAAAACAGAATAAAACCCAAACAAACAAAACAGTGAGCAAGATACAGGATTTCAAAACAAGATAATAGGGAATAAATAATGTCTACCACGTTCAGAAGGAGATTCCCCTATATATGCTACACTGAGTATTGTCATCATCTTAATAGACTACCTGACTACCAACTTTAAGCCCACAAAGTCAGTAAAACACTAAACACTACAAGTACTAAGTTGTATTTTACTCCACTAGCTATCATCACAGCCTGTGTTTCTCTGGATCAATTTGTCTATTGGGTGGGAGGCAGGCTCATTGGTTCTTCGTGTCTCCCTGTCTCATGCTAGAAGAGGCTGGCATCTTGTTCTCTCCTAGTCAGCCTGCACATGGCCCAAACTCACAGGAGATCTTAGCTTCTTGGTGACTTCTTGTTTTCCTCCCCTGCAGCCCACAAATGGTGCTGACTCAGAGGAGAGTGGTTTCTAATTTATAGACTTAATATGCAAATGAGGAATAACTCTTACATTGTATAAAGGAGCAACATGTTACAATTTTCCTTATAGAATATCAAAGTAAAAAACTATTAAATTTATCAATGTTGTAAAAGGTACAAGTATGTCAGTTTTCTCTTATTAATGCAAATATGACTGTAAAAAGCAGTATGTCTTAAAATAATCTGCAAATATGTAACATAATTTAATAAAACAAATAGAGATGCTCAAAGATGTTTATGTCAGCATTAATTATTTGGGGAAAATTTAAGTTTTGCTTAGATTTTATCTGTGGAAGAGTCCTGATAGTCTGAGAAACTACTGACAGAACTCATAAAATTATTATTTGAATTTAGGTTGAGAAGCTTCCTACCACAATATGAAAGATTCTTCAGTGAGTGTTGAAACAGATCTTAAGAAGCTAGCAATTATTGGCAGAGACTGGTAGAGTTAATACACTCTACCAGTGTATTAACCAGAGGGTAAAAACCTCCTAGAAAACTATCCCATAATTTTGTATCTTAATTTTCTGTCAAAAAACAATCAAAATGTATTCCAGGGCAATGGACATAAAGCAGCAGTGTCAGAAATAGCAGCACTGCATTGTGATTCTTTCAACAAAAAGAAAATGGAAGGATGTTAAAAAATCTTTCCTCATCTTTTTCTGAGACTGCTCCTGGGTTAGGTTCAGTGGACAGTTTAGTACACAAAGAAGGTTCCATAGAGACCTTGGTCCTGAAAAAGTATAATAGGTCAAATATCTCTCAGCAATAATCAGTTATTCATAAACATTTGTGTGGGTGATCCCAGGGGACACCCTGAAATATTTTGAGGCTATAAATAACTTCCTTGCTTGTTGACCTATGTGAAAAATCCTGGAAAGAATCAACAAGTATGTACCAATCAGAAATACAGTTAATTACATTATAGCTCAGTTTGAAAAAGTGATTTTTGACAAGAATCAAATAATTATAGAATGGAATACAAGCAAAAAGGAAAAATTAAAATATCAGAAAAAGGAAATGTGTGTGTTTGTGTGTGTGTGCGTGTGTGTGTGTGTATTCAGTACTAGAAGGGAAGTATTAAACTAAAAGCACAATTAAATATGAATCATGCTATTTGCAGTCTAGTTTTTGTTCATTGCTACTGGCCCAGCATATCTTGTCAGGGGTGATCTACTTATTATAGAGAATAGGTCAGTGTTTTCATATGCTGCTGATGTAAATGTGACTTGGTAAAAAACAGTAAGTTTCAGAGATGCTGTGTTATAAAGAAAGAGAGGGCTTTTCATATCATCAAATTTCTCTGATCACAAATGGCCCACATGATTTCCTTCCATTTTCACAAATTGTGAAACTGTCTCATCTAAGCATAGAGGCCAGAAAGTACATTGTTACATTTCTGTTTTTTTAAAAAGTACTAAATTCTCCCTTAAATATATTCCTTACATTGCTATTAAAAATCTTGAATAGCAAAAGCACCTGCCTGGCAAGCACAAGGTCCCAAGTTCGATTTCTGGTGCCAAGGGAAAAAAAAAAAACAACCTTGCCTAGTATTACTTTGATGAATTTAAAATATTTTAACTATGTAAAATTCCAAAATTATCATTAGATTCATTACATCATATTCAGTCCCTTTTGTCTTCCCTTCCCTCCCTTTACCTTTACATTTGTCTCCTCTCTCCTTTTCCCTATCATCTAAGAGTTTTACCTGGAAACATATATTCACAAAGTACTGTGCCTATGTGAATAATAGAAGCCTTTGCCCTTATAGCTAATTGACCTTATTTAATGATTCTTTTCACTGTCAGCTGGAGTTGCCTTCCATCACCTATCAGCAGAGAAAATGGGTAGTGATTGTCACTCTTGGGATGGAATCATGTGCTCAAAGTGTAGTAAAAGTTCTGATAGGTGCTGTGTGACATTTTTTAAAAATGGAATTTAAATGATATATTATCAGATATGACAAGATATTCCTACCTCCTGTCTTTTGTCTCTATCTTTCATTCCACAAATCACTACAGAATTAATTTCCTGAAAGTACAAATCTGTTCATGTCACAAAATCTTTCAACCATGCCACATTCCCTGCAGAAAAAGTAATGAATGCTTAGTCTAATATTCATTTCTCCCACAAGGTGGCTTTAGCTCATTTGTCCACCTGACCTCATACCATTTGCCTATGAACATTTTCAGTTCATTATGAATCACTGCCTCTAAAGACCGCTGGATATTTCCCTGAGTTTATTTACACAACTCTTTACCTTAACTGCTTATCTCTCTTGTCTCTAAATCACACATGTTCTAGAAGACTTAACAACAGGAGCTTGCTATCCCATTAAACCTTCTCAATATTTATTGGGAGAAATCAGCTCTATATCTCATGCCTTTCATTAAACTATATTTGTACAACTATGGTATAAAGGGAAAAATTCAAATCTTAGAATGTTTATAAAACTTTCTCACATTAATCAGGCTAACTTTAAACTTTATAAGAGAATTTAGTGAACAATCATTTGTAAATCTAGCAGAAATCTTTAAAAATCTAATTTTTTATGGCACACAAATGTATGCCTTCGGTGTTTGGTGAAACTTGATGGTAATCTACACAGAAAGAATCCAAAGGCACCCTAAGTTTCTCTTGTGGCATCAATATCTCTACTAGAATGAGAAGGGTTTTTTAAACCCTAAAGTAAGAGCTCTTTACATGCACACACATAGAGTCACACCTATACACACATACACTAGGGTGATTAGACTTATATGTTACAAAAACATTGATGTGGCTGTCCCAGATGGAGTAAGTTAAAACTATTCTAAATAAACTTTTCAATACTTTTGCTATGGGGGTTTATTTATTTAAATGTATTCTTGTCTCTTATCACAACTGAATTGCTTCTTAATGCACTGGAAGTAAGATGAGATGTTCTCAGTTTATGCAAAGGGTCCCATCATATGCTTTGTTCTTAGAAAGGCAACTTCTCTCCAATCTTGAAGAACAATTTCTCCCTTTCTGACAGTGCCTTTTTCCTTTGGACTTAATGTTTCCCTGTTTTGATTCACATTGAAATGATTTGATCTCCTGCCTCAAGAGCAGGATTGTACCATAACAGACAGGTGCCTTACGCACGAAGACTAAAAGATGTCTTTCTATACATGATTCAATTCATAACACAATGGCTGGAGAGTCCTCAAGAGAACTGTTAATCAAATTTCTGTAATAATGAAAAGTGAGTAATTGCCTGGAGTGCTAGCCCTGCATAGCTCTCAGATCTCAGCAGGGGCGATTCCTGGATGGATTGTCAAAGATTTGTAATCTTAGATGATTCTGTAACTTTTATTCATGTAGTCACTTATTGATTTCCATTTACCTATGCATATATTACATTTTTTCAATATTTTTAATATATTTTTAATGTTATCCATTAACAACACCACTGATGTGGTCCAGTACAAGTTCATAACAGAGGGAAGAAAAATCCCTTAACTTTTTGTAGCATACCAACTACTGTAGCAAGTGAAAAAAGGATCATATATTTAAAAAGCACATTAAGTTCAAACTCATGCAGCATTTAAGGCATCAAATTATGTCATTTAAATCTTCAATTTTCAACATTTCTTCTGTTTTTGTTAAAAGCAATACCTTTTTTTCACTGTAGCAGAGATGACTGGATAGTTGGCTGTAATTCCAAATATATGGATACTTCTTTTAGCAATTCTAGACCAAAAGAGAGATTTTTCCTCACTCTACAAGAAAAAGCATAGAGGAAACTTTGATTTAATAGGTGGATGTCATGAACCAGTCATTTTATTTTGAAGAACAGAGAACCTCAAGGGGAATTATAATTGGCCAAGCTTGAATCATAAGACCAGAACTGGGAGATGAGTAGGAATGAAATGAAAATAAGGAAGTAAGAAATAGGAATTTATTAGACAAATGTGGAAGCAATCTGAAGCAAGCAAAATGGCAATTGTAAAAAAAAATGTGTTTGCTATTATATATGTATAAACTCATTTTTAACTTGTGTATGCACCATCACATGAGTGTGTGTGTGGGTATATGTGTATTTGATTTTACCCTGTTTTTCTAGTTATTTTATGTGTCTTAGTGGCTCAATGGTAATCAACCTTCAGGGTCAGAAGAAATATTCCCCCCCAGGAAAGCCTTCACTTCTGATATCAAATGCAAGTTCAAGGAATGCGTAAAACCATCCTCAAGGTTGGTAATTCACTAAAGGAACTCTGGAAGCCTTTATATTAACAGTTACCGTTTATTACAGAAAATGAGATGGGTTAAAATTAGCCAAGAGGGACAGTGTATGAAACTGAGTCCAGAAAGGCTACGAATACATAAAGTCCAATTATTTTATTCCCATGAAGCAATGAACATCACTGCCTCCTGGCCGTGGTGTGTCAGGACATGCACAGAGCGCTGTGAAGCAAAGAATATCCCCGAGCTCTGTTCTCCAGAGGCTGTTCTGGCACTTGATCACATACTGACCACATCACTAACCTACACTCCCTGTTCTCAGAAGAGGAGTTAATGGCTTTAATTTCCTCCAGAGATAAGAAATGATACAGCCTGGGTTAAATCCCCATCATAAAACACATTATTAATCTATGCAGTGCAGAAGCCCTCAGGCAAACAAAAGTATTCTTATCAGGAAGGCCTTTCTTGGAATCTAGAGATTATGTGTTTTTAGCTGAGGGGAAAGGCTGGGTAAGGTTAATTCTTTTTTACAGAGTAAAAATTTACTGTCACATGTAGGCAATGCCAACATACTTTATTGAAACAGAAACTTCATTCATTTTAAATTATTAATGGAAAATAATATTCCAAAAACTTCTGTACACAGGGCCCTAATTAATATACAATGAATATTTCTTGCTTTACTCCAGTTTCACTGGTGTGTAAAGAATTAATGAGGCACAGCTCACAGATTGATGTTCATATTTATTACTTTTTGTTCTTTTGCTAAACATGCCCTGTGTAATTTTTGATAATCACTCAAGTTATTAAGAAACAGTTTGCATAGCCTTAATATTATTTACTTATGAATCTGTGACAAACCATAAAATTTGGTATTTTCACCATGACTACCTCATGGAATTTTCTCACTTTGTCTTTCATTTAAATAGCAAGACATTTACAACACCAACAACTTTTATAAGCTTTTTTTAATATCACCTTTATTTTCATTTGAGATTTCCAAAAGCAGATGAAAGTATCCTTTGACATCACAATCATATTCCTCAGTATTCACTAGAGGAACTAGGTCTAATGACTATTTAGTCCTCTCCTGGTAACATGATATACCTACCCATCTAACATCTACCAGCAAACTTGTTTAAATAACCTATCAGGGGTCCAAATTATATCTCCAGTTGGGATCAAAACCTTCATTAAAATTAATAATTTAACAACACATTGAGAGTGTAAACCCTCAAACTGATCCAAGCAGACTATACTTTGGCTGCTATGAAATTTACCCAATGATGGCAAGTTTGCTGTGCATCTAAGCAGTGTCTTCTGTAAGTTTTAAAACAAGGTAAGTGAAAATTTTTTCCTAGATGGCTATATTTTGATTCACCCACTTGAAACAATCTGATGCATTAACCCATTACTAAAGGAAACAGTAAAATGTTATCCTCCAAGAAATTTAATGCTTATGCCTCATATGATACATTTTAATAACTGTATATTTATATTTTAAAGTTAATTTTTATTTTTTTATTCTGTGACTCTATAACCATAGAATGATGGCCTTAGAAATCTTTGAGATGTAAGAATTGAAAGCTATTAACAAACCTTTGAGGTGTAAGATATGAACCCATTAATAAATCCCTCAAGTTAAAGGTTCCCACCAATTAACTGCTGGAATAGAGTTGGCTCAGGATGATGAATATATGCTCCCAAAAGCTTTTATGATTGTTTCATCTTCTCATTGTAAATATCTAGCTCATGTGTCACCTTCTCATGAAGCATTCACCTGGTTGATGCTTTTATAGCACTGTCTGAATACAAATGAAAAATTAACAAGCAATACCAGGCACATTATGACTGGTAATTAAATGTTTGTTGATGATACCCTCCAAAAAGTCAGCCCAGTCTTTCACTTGCTTTACCTGATCATATTGCCATCAATCTCTGTCCCATTTTTTGTTTTACTTTTTCATAGTATTTAACATTCCACAAACCAATCTTACTTATTCATATGTTTCCTTTTTCATTTTCTACCAATTCTGACTAGACTGAAAGCTCCAGAAAATAAATTCCTTCCAGAAAATTCTTTCCCATGAAAGGGGGCATAATCACAGTTACATTTTCAGTGGGAACTCAAAAAAATTTGTAGCAACACGTATAAAGTAACACCTGAAATACTATTGACTAAATTGTGAGTTATTACAGGGAGAAATCATCTTCAGAGCACTAAGAACAATGTCTTTAACTCAAGAACCATTAATCTGTTAATTAATTATGAAAGAAAATTCTAAAATAAATCATTGGAAAGGAATACAAGTAGAGGGTAGAGCCTTATGGAGAACTCTGACAGGCCAAGCCTGTTTCAAAAGGCTGTCTTGGGAATGGGAAGTGTGTGAGTATGAAGTGGAAATGAGGAAGTAGGGAATAAAGTTTTGTTATCACATGAATTTGGAAGTGATTTGAAGCAAGCAAAATAATTGCACAAAATATGTGTAAAATTATATATATGTATATATATATATATATATATATATATATATGTATATATACACATTTATACAGGAATGAATACTTTAGTTACTATGGGTAGCGTCCTTAATAGATAAGTCTTTGGCTTGGAAGACAACCCAGTACATAATCATCAGTTTTGAATACAATTATACTAATGCTAGCATTGAGGCCATGGTCCTGGAATTAGGAGCAACTATTAGGTAAAACAGTGCTGTTTATGGATAGCAATGAGTCTTCGTACACCATAGTCACAGAAATTCATTCTTAATAACATCAAAAGGCTTCTATAGTGTGCCTCTTCCCCAACTACAACTTTGAAATTGCTTTGAATTGTTTCGATATTGCATTTTTCAGAAATTTTCCACAGTTTGTTATAGGTCTATATACTCAATCAGGATGTTATTATAGTGTTGTTATGGGCTGAGAACATTTATTCTATGAGATACTAGCATTTAGTAAGATCACCTTGAATTAATAAATGAATAAACACTAAGTACACATGTGGAAAAAATCAGTGTATCAGATTAATGCACGTCTTTTAAGCAGGATCTTGCTTACCATTTTGTTCGGGATAATCTTTTCAAAGAATGTAATATAAAAATAATAATTACTGTTAGTTCATCATTTCTATTTATAAAACATAGAAATATACCACTATTTTAGACACTAGGCATAAAGAAATGAATAACGCTATGTACTGGAATTTAGGCAGTGCATGACAAAAAGAAAGCAAAGGTAGAACAGAGAAGGATTATTATTACTTTTAGATTATATTTTTATAATTATACTTTTAGACATATATATGCAACTCTATTAATTTTCTAGTTCTATATAACAAATTATGACAAACTTGGCTTAAATTGACAGGAACTTATTCTTTCACGGTTCTAGAGGCTAGACATCTGTAACCAACATGTTTCAAGATTTATGTTCTTTAAAGTTCTGGGGGAGACTCCTTCCTTGTATCTTTCCTAGTATCTGGTGTTTGATAGAATCCCTTGGTATAGACTCAAAAATCTATATTGTTTCATTGTGATTCTGTCTTTATATAATCTTCTTAATGGACAAAAGCCATTTATAGTCTTTCTGTCATAGAGGCAAGATATCTAAAAGCAAGATATCAGGGAGGACCTTACTCCTTCCAAAGACTCTAGAGAAGAATCCTTCCTCTCCTGTTCTAGCATGTGATGATTCTCGCCATACCTTGATTTGTTGCATCACTCTGATTCCTGAATCCATGTTTACCTGGTCTTTTCTTTGGTATTGTTTCTAATTTTATAAGAGATATGTTATTGGCTTGAGGGCCTTCTTTAATTCAGTTTGATCTCATCTTGAAATTCTCAGTTACATCTGGAAGTCCTTTCTCCTAATAGGGTCATATTTACAGGTTTCAGTTAGAGATATTTTGGGATGCCACCATTCAACCCACTACTATGACAAATAACTAGTATCCAGAATTTATACAAAAAATTCACAAATGTATATGAGGAAGACAAAAACTTAAAAATTAGGCCCCTCACAAAAAATACAAAAAGAAAAAACCCTCTCAAATAGTATTTCACAGAATGCATTTTATTCAAGTACCAATTGAAATACTAAAAGAGGTTCGATTTCATGAATAGTTTCCCCATCACAATTTCTTATTTTCCTAATACTCTAACCTCCCTCTAGACTACAGATTTTGAACCTATTTGTTATGGTTTCTGTCTGGATGTTCCTCCAAAGCCTCATGCAGTCATAAGTGGGTTTTTTCAGAGGTGGCTCAATCTAGACTATGTTACTGACTCATGGTGCAATACTAGGATTAAGAGTGCTAGGATTAAGGGTGGTGATTGCTAAATTGCTCCACTGATTGGTTTGACACTACCCTAATTCTGGTACCCTGGATACAAGAGATAGAAAGAGGCTTGTCTTGTCCCTTCCTTGCTTTTCTTCTTTCTGCCCACCATAAGCTGTTTCTCCTCTGTGATGCCCCTCTGCCATGACATCCTATCCTGGGGCCAGATGATTATAGACTGAAACCTTTACACACTCTCAATTAAATAGACTTTCCTCCTTTAACTTTGAGTGTCAGGTATTTTGTCTCAGCAATGAGAGAGAAAATAAGTAAGACACTTGTTTTCACACTTGCCTCACTAATACTTGGTATATAGGGTGGATGTAGTTAAGTTTTTGAATGGACAATTGTATTACTCGGTTTATATATTTCCCCATTTTCCCATTAGTTTTGATGTTAGAAAAAGAGAGAGTAAAGATCAAATAAATTCAGTAAGAAACATCTACACTTTAAGTATCTGCTCATCTGACAAAATAAGCATGAGGGGAAATTTACTGAAATGGAGAAGATAAAGGGCACCAATGATAAAATTCATTATTAACATTTTTCTGATATTAACATGCCAGTGTTTCATGCACAGACTGGAAAAGGCCTTCCAAATTAGGATCAAAGGAAACTTTTTCTCATCCTGTCTTCTAAGAAATATACTCACTTGACAGAAACTGTCTCAGCTTCTGGCAGTAATACTAACTAACCAGGAAATTTCTTTTCTTTTCTTTTCTTTTCTTTTCTTTTCTTTTCTTTTCTTTTCTTTTCTTTCCTTTCCTTTTCTTTTCTTTTCTTTTCTTTTTTTCTTTTCTTTTCGTCATTGCATCAGCTAAGAATACTTGCATGATGTTGAAAATGAGTGGGAGACAGAGCAACTTGCTATTCTTTTTCTTAGAAAGCTTTTGACTTCTCACTCTTAAATATAATGTAGGTTGTACGTCTCACTTAGATATTATTTATCAAGTTGAAGAAGTTCCTTTCTATGCCAAGTTTCCTGGGAGTTTTTATTAGCGGTATTACAAAATGCAGGAGTTAGATTTTTGTAAAATGTTTTTTCAGGGCTTATTGATAAGATCATGTGACTTTTCTTCTTTCAATTATTGATATGAAAAGTTATATTGATTTTGTAATGTTGAATAAGCTTTAAACCTACCTGGTCATACTATATAAACTTGTTGTTACAGGTTATTGAATGTAATGACTTAATATTTCTTGGACAAGTTTCCATGTATGTCCAATAAGACATACTAGTAAGTAAATTTGTCTTGTTATAATATTTTTGTGTTTTTGGCATTAGGGTAACACTGGCCTAATAGAATGTTAGGAAGTATTTATCCTGTTCTTATATTCTTTAAAGAATTGTAAAGAATTGGTATTTTTTCCCATAACTGTTTGACAGAATTTTCCAGTGAACCCTTCTGACCTGTTGCTTTCCATTTGGGAAATTATTAATTATTGATTTAATTTATTTACTAGATGTAGGTCTATTCAAATTACACACCTATTATATTTCTTTTTATGTGAATCTTGATAGATTGTGTCTTATAAGGAATTTGCTCATTTCATCTAGATTATGAAATTTATGGACATAGATTTGCTCATAATATTCCTTTTTATTTTTAAAGTCCATGGGATTTGTAGTAATTTTCCCTGTATTTCAATCACTTTCTTGTCATTGGGACAAAATGTCCAACACATGTAATTTAAACGAGAAGGGTTTTATTCTGGCTCACAGTTTTATTGAGTTCTGCCCATGACTGGTTTGTACCAGCATTGTAGATAGCACTGTAGAAGGGTGGCAGACAGCTGCTTACCCACTGGCAACAGAGAGCAGACCAAACAGAGGAGTGAAGAACAACAATACACCCTTCCCAATGACCTCCACTTTTTCCAATAAGCCTCTTCTCCTAACATGTTCAACTATGACTAGTGGGTCAGTCCATTGAAGAGTATAGCTCCCCCATAATTCAATCACCTCCCAAAAGCCCTACCTCTAAACACATAAGAATTTTAGGCAACATTTTGTATCTTAAAACACAATACCCTCTTCAATTTCTTACATTAATAATTTCTTTTATTTTCTTAGCCTAGCTACAAGCTTATTGATTTAATTGATTTTTACAAAGTACTAGCTCTGGTTTTATTGATTTTTCTCTACTTGTTTCTTGTTTCTGATCTAGTATTAATCCTTTTTTCTTTTGCTTACTTTGGATTTATTTTGCTCTTGTTTTACATATTTTTAATGTGGGAGCTTAAATTATTTATTTGAAGCCCCCCATCATTTTTGTATATGGATTCAATGGTGTAAATTTTCCTCTGAACTATTTTTGGTGCACTCACAAATTTTGATAAATTGTGTTTTCATTTAAGATATATTTGAATTATTTTTGAAATTTGCTTCAATATATATGTTATTTAGAACTGTAGTGTTCAATATTCATATATGTGGAGATTTTACAACTATCTTCTTGTTGCTGCTTTCCACTTTATTTTCACTGAGACCAGATATTGTACAACTAAGGTGTGATATGTGGTTCACAGTGTTTTCCTCTCATGGTGAAAGTTTCACATGACTTTAAGAAAGAATTTGTATTCTGGGCTGTTAGATAATTTATAGATGTCCACTATACTCAGTTGTTTACTGGTGATGTTGAGTTGAAATATGTCTTTAATGTTTTTTTCTTGATGACAGCATTCATTTCTGATAGGTATAGAAATCTCCAACTTTAATTGTGTATTTATCTATCTTTCCTTGCAGTTCTACCAACTTTTACCTCACAAATTTTGATATATATTTTGAAATGTTTTGTCTTCCTTCTGGAAGCATGAAGAAATTTTTCTTTGTTAATTATGGTGAGAAGACCAAGTATGACAGCACACACCTGTAATCCCAGCACTCAGGAAACTGAGGTAGGTGGATTGCTGAGCTCAAGGCCAGCCCAGGCTAGAAAGGGAGTTCAAGGTCAGCCTGCACTGTATAGCAAAATCTTGTCTCAAAAAGACAAAAACAAAAACAAAAAAATTACTGTAAAAGCCTGGTATAGCGCCTGATGGAAAAACTCAAGAAAGTGTTGGCAAGATTCCTGTGACTAGTTCTTGTACCATTTTTTTTAAAACTATAACTCCTACACACTGAGTCTGCCACAAGTTGTCAGTTGCAGTTCAGACTTCTTTACCCTAGCTCTGCTTCCCACAGAGGTTTCCCTCCTGAGTTTCTGCTCCAGTGAATTGTGGTTTTATTTATTTTGTTTTATTTTTATTTTTGCATCCTATGCCTGTCTAATTCTAGGCCAGTCTTCTGCATTGTGACGCTGCTTTTCTTTGAATTTAAGAACAGGAGATAGGTTGGTTGGTTGGTTGGTTGGTTTTTTAAACCTGTTCATCTTTTTCCTTGTTAACATGAATTAGGTGATTCTTGAGCTCCTTACATGCAGAAACAGAAACTAAAGCTGGGAAATGACAGTTTAATTTTAACAGTATATTTCATACTTTTAGTAAATTCAATGGAAAACTTTATTAATCTTTCTAATAGAAGATGTCATCCTGGATCCAAGGAAAGTTCCTTGCATATAAATCACATTTTGTTCCCAATTTACTTTGAATTCTATCTTTAATTTCCATAGGTTTTTCTTAGAAGAGAATCCGTACTTGGTGGTTCTGATTCTTAATCATTTTGGGGTTAAGCTTTCTAAGAATTAGTCAAGTCTAGAGAACTTAACTTTAGAATGATGTATAGACATATCAACAGCAGCAGCAAAAAATTTAAAATAGTTTCTAGGTATTTGTGGGTCATAGATTTAAACATTTTCCTCTAGAATTTCTTGGACATTAAATGTTGCTAAATAATTAAGAAATAACTGACTCTCATCTATGTGTGTTATGGAGAACATAAGGACTTCCTAGGTATTTAGAAACTTTCTTCTCACTGTTAAATTGTAGTTATTGTTTTGCTCTGCCCTTCTTCAATTTTCTCAGATCCTCTGCATATCCTTCTAAGTAGAGTGAGATGCTTCCATTTCCCTTGACAAAAAATCTAAGATTGCATGTATTCAAATCACTGCTGTGTGTACAAATATCACACTCCCCAGAAAGTGGAATTCAAAGGAAGAGAAAAGAAAAAAGAGAAAGAAAAAAATCTATCATGCACTATTTGAAAGAACCTACTCTAACAGTAAAACATGCTATGATAAATGATAAAGTGAAGAAGTCACTAGCCTCTAAATTTTCCTTGACACCTACCTTATTCTTTGCTTGTAATAGCAGCATCTCTACTTATAAAAACAAAATGATGAAATCGAAAAATTCATAGTGTTCATCTGAATAACACACTCCATGAAAAGTAAACATCCTCTAGAGAAATGTATTTTTACTAGCTTTTTACATCTTAGATTCTATCAATTACATATTGGAAAAAATCTATAAAAACTGTTGTTATTCCTTTTTCCTCAGTAAGTGGAAGATAACTGAAGCCTGGTGATAGTTCTCAATCAAATAACTTTTTTAAAGCCTTAAGACAAGGTGAAAATTTGGTTTCCTTTACTCACGTATTAAAATTTCACATCGAGAACTTTTGTAATATTTGAAGGGATATCTGTGTATCTGTATCTATGTATATATCTATATATGTATCTCTATCTATCTAAATGTAAACTTGTCAGTTCAGTTGCCCCACAGTTGAAAATATGGGAGATTAAACTGATTGATCTACTATTGAATTGAAAAAAATGCATTTTTTCTTCTTTGTCTTCTTCCACTAAACACAAGATTTCTCTAAGCACTGGTTATCATAATATGGGTGAACACATCTGTGCTTCATGGCTTAGGACACCCTAGGGTGTGTTTATCTCCACTCTGCTTTTATGGCTCACAGCACTCCAGGGTGTAGCCAGCGCCTAATGGCTCCAGAAAGCACCGCTAGTAATTTTTTACCACTTAAGACAGTTACTATCCCAGGTGATGATTACAAGTTGGATAGTATTCTGTTCTTTCTCTAAAATGCTTACCCCAGATCATTTAGTAATTGTATTTAGAATCACAGTGCTAAGGGAATGTGCATTCTGACCAGAATGTTAACAATTCTTATCGATGTGAATATCCCTAAATGTTCACAGTTCATATTCAAGTTTTCTAATTCACTAAATGTAGGTTAGGTCCCAATGTCTAATGATGATGTCAGGAGAAATAATACTGTTTTCAGGATCTCAGTCGCAATGTAATAAAGACGCATAATGTTTAACAACAACCAGGAAAGATTGTCAGGATAAAAAGGAAAGCCTTACTCAAATTAATATTTGAGACTGATGGCATGACAGATAATTTTTTCATGTTTTAATTGTATGGTGTAATTCTATCAGACAACTTAAATAGGCCACTCCATGAGAAACTGTTATACAAAGTATATTTAACTATGTTATGTACTTAAACAGGTATAATTACTGTTTTCTAGGCAGCATTTCTAATTGAACAGTAGAGGAGCAACAACCTTGTACAAAGCCATCCTCTATAAATAGTAAGATTATTACTATGATGTGATTTAGATTGACTCACCAATTCATTTCAGTCCAATGTTGGCATCTCTAAGGCCCCTAAAAAACAAACTTCAAATTATCATGATCTCAACAACTGAGTGTGGTGGCTCACATCTGTAATCTTAGCACTTGGGAGGCCAAAGCAGGAAGATTGTACTAGTGTACACTACAAAGAAAGACACTGCCTAACAATGCACACACAGACACACATACACACTCACATATAAATATGTAAATATATATATATATATATATATATATATATATATATGTATTCCATCTTCTGGTTATTTAAATTTTTGTTTTCTAATTTATAACTTCAAAAGAAAAAAGTTATGTAACCATCCACAATCTTTCAGATCCTGTCTTATCTTCCAGGGCAATTAAACTAAAGATTGTTTAATCACACTATTTACCCTAAGAAACAAATTATTTTAACAAATGCCTCACTTTTACCTTTGCTGCCATGTGGAAGTGTAGGTTGATGACCAATAAATGTAAATTCTATGCTCATGAAAATAATTTTTAAATATTAAAACCCTGAAACAGTCATTGAGCCTAGATGTTTAGTTTGCAATCTTGTTCTTATTTCTCATAATTTACACTTTAAGAATGTGATGTGGTCTAATTATTTTGAATTTCCAGTATGACATGCAGCATTTATAGGCAATCAACTTTTCAGTTAGGTTAGTCAATTTTGGTAAAATATCCACCAAAACCAGAGTAACATAGTGGCTTTTCTGAATTCAATGCAGCATCAAATATAGCACTGGATGTG
Organism: Dolichotis patagonum; assembly: GCA_004027295.1. Lineage (NCBI taxonomy): Eukaryota > Metazoa > Chordata > Mammalia > Rodentia > Caviidae > Dolichotis > Dolichotis patagonum. The sequence continues at coordinate 18,732 of PVJX010032955.1, forward strand.
TATTAAATATATATATAGCAATTATTAGACTGATTGGCTGAAGGATTAGTTGAGTAATGGAAACTATTTTAGTTCAGGAGATGTCAATAGGTAACTACAAATAAAGAATAAAATTAACTGTTTTAAACTATTCAAATGAATGAAAAGTGTTCTTTGAGTTCATGTCAACTCTGAAGGTTTATGAGTCAAATAAAAGGAGTAAAATAGAGAAATAGCACAGTCAAAAGGAGACTATATAGTGTAATTAATTCATGTTTGCAATTTTATAAGAAGATCCCTAAATAATATCACTCTTCATGTTTACTAAAATATGTTGTTCATATAATAAAGATTAAGATTTAAGTATATAAATATCTTGCCCAAAAATAACAAAGTTTAGTTGTTTATTTCATTGTTAATGATCAAGTGAAGAGGACAAACTCAACAGCTTTTAGATATTTTGTAATTTGAAGCAATGCTGAGGCAACCTCTTACATTCAATACACAGTTGAATATTTGTCATTACTAGCTATCTATCAGCATGAGATTTAACTCTCTGCTTCTCTCTTCACTATCCTTCAGCTTTTCTAGATATACATGCCAGCATTCCCTTATTTTTCATATGTTAAATTTGCCCTCAACCAAATAAAATATTAACTGAACATCAAAGCGGCACAACACTCAGCCCCACACAGACTGTTCCTACAAGTATAAAAGTTAATGACTGCTGTTACAAAGCAAAGAAATAAATGAAAATTGAGTCAGACAGTGGGTAGGCTTCATACTTTTCCCACTTTGTTGACATAAATTGGGCTACCTGTCAATTGGCCACAAACCTGTGGCTCTATCCCAGCCGGAATATAGCCCCTATGTGCACAATGCTCATTGCCATATCACCTTTAGTCCTCCAATAACTAGGCCGACAGACCCCAAGCAAAACCTTTCTTTTCCATAGGCATTTAATATTCCCAGACAGACACCCAAGTGTGTACCTGCAACCTATGTAAGAATGGCTAAAGATCTCATTAAGAATTTGTCTGAAATAATTTTTCCCAAAGAACACAAGAGACTTTGAATAGTACCTAGCTATGTATATGTTACACATCAACAGAGCATGAGCTGCTCAGTGGCACTTTTGCTAAAACATTTCCCCTTTATGATCAATAAATTTCATAGAACTGAGTATCTATACTTAGGGGACTTTCCCTAGTGAGAAAAATTCTATTCTTATCAACCACTTTTATGTATATACATAAAGAGAGACGTTTGTGAGTCTATAAAAAGTACCCTTGATCTTGTTTGATAGACTGTGTCCTCCTCAGAGTAAACAGGCTTTCCAGTAGGTGATGCTGCATTTGCAAATAAATGGCAATATGGGTGCCAAATCCCCTCCCCAATGTAACAGAATGAGAATTGTTTTCTG
>PVJX010032956.1:0-20047 GCA_004027295.1 Dolichotis patagonum
TATCCTTTCATGATCACTAATTGCGATCCTGTCCTCAAGGTCCGAAATCCTATCCTCAGCTTCATTTAAACCGTGTTGCATGCTTTGGATCGAATTTCTTGTTTCTTGGATGTCTCTTTCAGTTTGCTTCATGAATTCTTCTTGTTTTCTATATTGTTCATTCAGGGTTTCAATCAGTTTCCCACGCTCCTGTACTTTTTTTTTTTTTTTTTTTGTCTATTTCTTCTTTAGCTGTGCTCAGCAACTCCTTTACTAAGGTTGTTACTTCTATCTTCACATGGGAGGGTACTTCTAATTTGATTTCCTCTATGGCCTCATGGAGTTGCTTTTTTATTTCATTTGCTATCTTTTCAGAGATTTCTGGTGTGTTACCTTTGGGGTCCTCTATTTCAATGTCTCCTGTACTTGCACTTGTTGGACTGGATGTTTGAGACTGCATTCTGCCTTTTTGTTTTGCCATTTTCCTCTTTCAGGTTAGTGTTTGGTTCTTCAGACCCGTTAGTGTCAACGGTTGGCAGTGTGTATCTTGGTGACCTACTGTAAGGTTGACGTTTGTCCAGTTGCTGGGTCCCACAATGAATAGGTGGGCCAGTCACCTGGCTCCCTGCTGCAGGGCCTGTCGGGTGAGTCCTATATTCTTCCTGGGCTGACAAGCTTAGAAGTATTGATGTAGGTCAACTTTTAGTTCCTGCTAGTACTTTATCTTCAGGTTACTCCAGGTCATTAAATCTCCTTGTCTATAGTGTTTGTGTCGGCTGAGGCCCTATTGTGTCCCTATTGTGTGCCTCTGTGTCCCATAAGCCGTTTTGATTTTCTTCAACTTGGGGGAGTCCTTCTCGCCACACTCCTCACTGTGCCCTATGTTTTCTGTGTTTAGGAATGGGTCACCCTCACTCTCGTCAGACTTACCAAGGTCTTACAGTTAGTTGAAGGGAGCTTTACTACTGGCCCTATTTACCCACTGTACACCTCTATTTTAGGGACATACCACACTGACTGGAACCAGCTGATATCTTGTTTCAGTGAGGCAGTCACTTAATCTCCCTTCAGGCTAACCCAGATAGTCCACTGTAGTTCAAGGTTCCTCTGGGCACAGAGTTCTAAGTTTGCCCTAAGGGGCTGGGGATTTAGCTCAGCGGCATAAGCGCCCCCTAAGTTTGCCCTGTGCACTGGGATTCCGCAGGAGCACGAGCAGTCAGGGCCCAGGGTGGGTTCCCGGCCCTGCTTGCTGCTTGGGGTTCTCTGAGCACAGTCTGGTAGGCCTGCTGGTCCCTCTCATGTGCCTTGGGCTGGTATCAGATGCAGGGCGTGGTCTTACCGCCTAGGAGCAGAGTTCCAAGATTGCCCCGTGCATGCTGGGATTCTGCCACTGGGGCATGTGCAGTCAGGGCCACGGTGGGTTCCTGGCCTTGCTGGCTGCTTGAGGTTCACTGAGCATAGTCCTGTTAGGCACACTGGTCTCTCTCATGTGCCTTGGGGTGGTATCAGACGCAGGGCGTGTCTTACTGCCTGGGCATGGAGTTCCAAGCTTGCCTGGTGTCATGTTTCTGTTTTAATATTTAGATCTTTCATCCATTTAGACTTTAGTTTAGTACACAGTGATAGGCATGATCTAGTTTTAGTTTTCAGCATATGGAGAACCAATTTTTCCAGCACCATTTATTGAAGAAACTATCTTTCTTCCAGTGGACATGTTTGGCCCCTTTATCAAAGATAAGGTGGCTGAGTGTGTTGTAGTTGTAGTTGTATCTTCTAATCTAGTTCATTGATCTTCAGGTCTGTTTTTATTCCAGTACCATGCTGATTTTATTATCCTAGCTTTGTAGTTCAACTTCAATTTAGGGATTGTGATACCTCCTGTCTTCCCTTTGTTGCTTAGAATTGCCTTTGCTATTCTAGGTCTCTTCTGGTTCCAGATGAATTTTAGGAGTGATTTTTCTAGATCAGTGAGGTATGCTAGTGGTATTTGGATTGGGATTGCATTAAATCTGTATAACAGTTATGTGATAATGGCCATTTTCACAATGTTTGTTCTTCCTATCCATGAACAAGGATGTCTTTCCATTTTCTGAGGTCCTCTTCAATTTCTTTTTTCAGGGTATTATTATTTTCCCAGAATAGATCTTTTGCTTCTTTTGTTAGATTAATTCCTAAGTATTTCATTTTGTTGGATGCTATTGTAAAGGATATGGCTTCTCTTATTTCTCTCTCAGTGAGTTTGTTGTTAGTGTATACAAATGCTATTGATTTTTGAGTGTTATCTTTGTGTCCAGCTATATTACTGAATTTATTTATTATGCCTAGGAGTCTTTCAGTGGAGTTTTTGGGGTCTTCAATGTAGACTATCATATCATCTGCATATAATGATAATTTAACTTCTCCTTTTCCTATCCTTACTCATTTTATTTCTCTGTCTTGTCTAATTCCTCTGGCTAGTATTTCCAGCACTATGTTGAATAGGAGTGGTAATAATGGACATCCTTGTCTTGTTCCTGATTTTAGGGTAAAAGCTTTCAGTTTTTGGCCATTTAATATGATGCTGGCTGTTGGTTTGTCATAGATGGCTTTTATCATATTGAGGTAAAGACCATCTATTCCAATTTTCTGTAAGTTTTTTATCATGAATAAGTGTTGGACCTTATCAAAAGCTTTTTCTGCATCTATAGAAATGATCATGTGGTTCTTATTTTTGGCTCTATTGATATGATGGATTACATTTATTGATTTGTACATGTTGAACCATCTCTGCATTCCTGGGATGAATCCCACTTGGTCATGGTGAATAATCTTCTTGATGATTTGCTGCATTTTGTTTGCCAAAATTTTATTGAGAATTTTTGAATCTATGTTCATTAGGGAGATTGGCCTATAGTTCTCTTTTTTAGTTGGGTCTTTCTCAGGTTTTGGTATTAGAGTAATGCTTGCTGCCAGGAATGATTTAGGGAGAACTGTTTCCCTTTCAGTTTCATTGACGAGTTTGAGGAGTGTCGGCATTAAGTCTTCTTTGTATTTCTTGTAGAATTCTGCAGTGAATCCATCTGGTCCTGGGCTTTACTGTATTGGTAGGGATTTAATTACATTTTCAATTTTGTTAATTGAAATTGAGTTATTCAGGAGTTTTACATCTTCTTGACGCAGCTTTGGTAATTCATGTTTCTAGGAATGTGTCCATTTCTTCTGTGTTATCAAGCCTATGAGAGTAGAGGTTTTCAAAACAGGTACTGATGATCTTCTGTATGTCCACAGGATCTGTAGTGATTTCACCCTTTTCTTTCCTTATTGCATGCATTTGAGTTTTTTCTTTCTTTTTTTAAATAAGGTTGGCTAGAGGCCTGTCAATTTTATTATTTCAAAGGACCAACTTTTTGATTCATTGATTCTTTGTATTGTTTTCTTAGTCTCTATTACATTGATTTCTACCCTGACCTTTGTAGTTTCTTCCCTTCTTTTGGCTTTGGGCTTGACTTGATCTTCTTTTTCTAGATGTTAGAGGTGTAGCATCAGGTTGTTTATTTGTATTCATTCTGTTTTCCTGATTTACTACAATAAATATTCCTCTAAGGACTGCTTTCATTGCATCCCACAGGTTCTAGTAAGATGCAGTTGTATTTTCATTTGCCTGTAAATATTGTTTAATTTATTCTTTAATTTCATCTGTGACCCATTGATTGCTCAGGAATGTATTATTCAATTTCCATGTGTTTGTGGGGGTTTTGCAGTTTCTTTTGTCATTAATTTCTAGTTTCATGGCACTACGAGCCAATAACAAGCATGGGATAATTTCAATTCTTTTGCATTTACTGAAGCATGTTTTGTGAGCTAGTCTATGGTCTATTTTAGACAATGTTCATGTGCTGCTGAAAAGAATGTATATTCTGATGTTGTTGGGTGGAACACTTTGTATATATCTACTAAGTCCATTTGTTCACAGGTGTGATTCAGTTCTGTTATTTCTTTGTTGATTTTCTGTCTAATTGATCTGTCCCTTTGTGTCAATGGCATGTTAAGGTCTCCTGTTATAGTTGTGTTATTGCTTATTTGATTTTTCATTTCTGTTAATATTTGTTTTGTATAGCTGGGTGCTCCCAAATTTGGTGCATAGATATTTAAGATTGTTATCTCTTCCTCTTGAAGTTTTCCCCTAACTAGTGTGTAGTGGCCTTCTTTATCTCTTTGGATCATTCTTGGTTTTAAGTTCATATTGTCTGCAAACAGAATAGCTACCCCTGCTTTTTGGGGCATCTTGTTGCATGGAGTATTGTTTTCTATCCTCTGACTTTAAGTCTATGAGTTTCCTTTTGGGTTAGATGGGTTTCCTGTATACAGCATATGGTTGGGTGTTGTTTCTTGATCCATTCTGCCAGTCCATTTCTTTTAATTGGTGAATTGAGGCCATTTACATTAATGGTTATAACTGATATATATTTGTTTACTTTTGACATGTTATTTTTCTGCTGTTGATTCTTTAGCTTTCCACTTTGTTTAACTGTTTGCCTTGCTTAGTGGTATTTTCCTATGTCTGTCTAGAATGTCTTTCAATATTCTTTGCAGGGTTGGTTTGGTGGTCATGAATTCTTTAGCTGTTCTTTGTCATGGAAGTATCTTATTTCTTCATCCACTTTGAAGGACCGTTTTGCAGGGTACATCAGTCTGGGTTGGAAGTAGTTTTCCTTTAGGATCTGAAATACTTCACTCCATGCTCTTCTTGACTTCATTGTTTGTGTTGAGAAGTCTGCTGTGCTTGTGATAGGTTTTCTTTTATAGGTGATCTGTCTCTTCTCTCTAGCAGCTTTTACTATTCTGTTCTAATGTTGGATTTCTGGGATGTTGATTATTATATGTCTGGGTGTAGTTTTATTTTGGTTATGGTTGTTTGGAGTTGTATGTGCTTCACTGATCTGTATGTCAGTTTCCATTCTCATGTTTTGGAAATTTTCAGCTATTACTTCTATAAATAGCCTCTTGATGTCATTTGTGTTGTTACCTTCCTTTTCATTTATACCTATCAATCTTATGTTGTTTTCCTTTGCATCATCTTGCAGTTGTTGAATTCTTATTTCCTGGTTCCTTGTTATTTTTAAAAGATCTTTCCTTTCCTGTTCACTAGCTGCAATCTTGTCTTTGAGATCTAAAATTCTATCTTCACTTTCATTGAGGTGGTTTTGCCAACTTTCAATGGAATTTTTTATTTCCTGTATATCTCTTTGAATTTGCTTCATCCATTCTGTGTGTTTCTTATATTGTTCATTCAGAGTTTCCATCTTTTGCTGTGTTCCTCTAATTTTTTAACTATGTCTTTTTGGATGTGTTTGGCATTTCTTTCATTACAATTATCATTTCTTCTTTTACCTGGGAGACTATTTCTGATTTGAGTTATTTTATAGCTTCCCAGAGTGGTTTCTTTACTTCAGTTGATATCATTTCAGGAATTTCAGGTATATGGCTTATATTTTCTTTTGTGTCCATGTCTCCTAATCTTGCTTGGGTTGGGCTGGAAATTTGGGATTGCATTTTGCTCTCTCATTTTGTCATTTTCCTATATTTCTGAATTTTGAATGATGTTTCAAAGTTTCCCCCATGCACTGGCCCAATTTTGGCTCCTGGGGCAGCCTGCTGGAACTGCTAGCCACTTGGAGCTCACTGGATATGGGCAAGTTAGGCCCACAGGGACCCCCGTGTGTCCTCTGGTGATTTCAGACACAGGACGTGGTCTTACTGCCTAGGAGTGAAGTTCCAAGGTTTCCCATGCGCTAGGATTCAAACCATACACGTGGCCAGGGCTTAGGACTGGATTTCAGCCCCTGCTAGCTGCTTGGAGTTCACTGGGCATGGCCCAATTAGGCCCACGGGTACCTCCATGTGTCTTAGGGTGATTTCAGATAAGGTGCATGGTCTTACTGCCTGGAAGCAAAGTTCCAAGGTTTCCCCGTGTGCTGGGATTCAACCCGTGCATGCGGTCAGGGCCTGGGACTGATTCTGGCCTCTTCTAGCTGCCTAATTTAAAATTTTTTAAAGGAGTGAATGTTACACATCTAGCCAGCTGATTGAGGAGCAGTGAAAAGACTTCAACATGTTAGATCATCTCAGGGATTATGCCAGATCTGCGAACTTGGAACTATGGTGCCTTAGATGATGTAATCTGGTCTTTGCCCTTATTCTTTAGAAAAGAAACACTCAGAAGAAATGAAAACAGAAATAGAGGCTGTTATTTACTGCTTCTAATATATGAGGCCTATTGTGAACAACTTTTCCTAGACATGCTGCCCACAGCCACAAATGGAAGAAATCTGAGTTTCGTGATCTATGATTGTGTGCACTTTCTGCTTCATTAATTTATTTTCCTGTGTTTTAGCCAAGAAAATGTCTTTTATCCTTTTCTGAAATGCACTCCCGTCCTCTGGGGACTTTAAGCCACCATTGATTTTGTTATCACTTACACAGCAATTATCCAAGTGCTATGTTTCAGCATAGCCAAGAGTCAGTATGAGTCTGCTGCAGGAAATATGTCACTGGATCCCATCAAAGGGCCACAGGCTTCTCGATGGCAAATTCTCTCTCTCTTTCTCCATGCCACCTTGTTTGAAGATCCCCTATGTGATTTAAGAAGGGAGACAAACATACTTCAACAAATACATGTCCTATATTCTGTTTTAATGTCTTTTTTGCTTTCTCAGTGTGTCAGAATTTTTACTAGCATATTAGAAAGATTTCTTCCTGGCTTAGCAGACATTGTACAGACAGCCTGGTTTTATGGATTTTATTCTTTCTTGGACCTAATCCTACTAAAAATATGAAATAATTCAACCTTTTTAAAGAAGTACCAGTGTCTGGCCCTTATGATCCTATTTATGTGTCTTTGTCTTTGCTCTGCTCCAAGGCATACTATGAGCTGAGAGAACCAGTGATCCATTGCTACATGAAAATGTGCTTTGACAGATTCTGGATGAGACATTGAATACATTTTTAATGGCGGAATTTCACACCTCAAGCCACCCACTTAGTCATTTCATCCCTGTGCTCCTCAAAGTCTCACCTTCAGAGTAGACTAAACTTTTTAAAGGAACAGTAGGATTCAAAGAAAATTTAGTTAACAGACATTGAAATAGAGAAGACAGGTGTTTTAAAAACAAGATGATAGCAAAGAGTGAAGATGGGAAAGAGAACTGGGGATGAGAGAATGGGAACAAAATCAGAGAAAAGGAGAAAAAAGACCTAGATGTGATAAAGATATACCAAAATGCCCATCATGATAAATACATTTGTTGTGTATTGCTCACATATAGTAATAAAAATGAATGGATTCAACAGAGGCTACACAGAAAGTATCAAAAACCAGCAAATAATTTGCCCCTTGAATAGAATAGAATCCTATTTAATTTAAGCAGTATTTCTTTGAAATGCTCACTCTTGCCTTGGCAGAGTGTCTGTACCCACCAGGCCACTCTGTGTACAATCCGGTAGATCATGTCCAGTCCAGGGCTAGACTGGATTTCCCTCTAGCAGATACAAAGGTTGAGGAAGAAGGGCTATGTGGCAGATTAGCAAGCTGTTTTGGGGACACAGCAGGATGTGGGTGGTGTGGCTGCTCTTTGTGTATTCATGGTGGCAGTCTGCCAGGTACCCCAGCCAACAGTGCCCTGTGTTTGCTCTTTTGTTGTTCCGTACCATTTGGTGCCAGCAATATTCTGGCAGCTGACATGTCAGCAGGTGCCCCTAAAATATCAAGTCACCCTAGGAAGACAGGAGGAGGAAATTATGTTTGCGGTCACCTAGGGCTTTGTGCCACCATTTCACAGCACATTGGCTTTTGTTATTTGTTTATTATTTTTTAAACCAAAGGGTGCCACCCTTCTCTTTGTGGTTCTTTGGAGACAAGATTCCATTGCCATTCTCTGTGCTTACGAAGGATCATGTGTGAAAGAAAAAGGAGCCCTGAGAAAATAAGAGGGAGCTGGACTGACTTGAAAAGGCCACATTTGGAATAAAACAATCCAATATCATTGTCCAAGCAAAGCAAGAAAGATAAAGCTTTCATTTTGGGAAATGGCTTCTACCTGCTAACAAAACTAGGTGAAGTATGAAGGACCCCTTGAAATGTTCATGTTCGTTCTCTAGAATGCTTGATGCTCACAAGCAGACCATAATAAAGATGCCCTCGGGACCCAGTCACAATAAGCAGACCCGAGTCATTGTTAACAAGACCAACAGTTTAGCTGTGAGCAAAATAGAGGGTGATAGCTAGAGAGAGAGAGATGCAGAATGAAGAAGGTGGCTTCTCTATTAATTTGCTTTTAAAAAATAAAAGTCTTAAGCATAATTATTGTTAAGAACAAGGCTAGAGGGACCAGTCTGAAGATACGGGGGAAGAGGTGAGAAGAAGGGAAGAAAGGAAGGAGGAAATGGGACTCAGAACAACAAAGGGCAATTGGAAAGGTGATCTACAGGCAGATAGAATGCAACTCTTCCCCTGGAGCAGCCAAGAAAAGAGGAATGGAGGGACACCAGGCACGCGATGCTGTGGACTCTGGACTCTGGAGCATGACTTTCAGGGAGCTCCTGTCTGAGCTGTGTACCTCAGTGACTGTGTTTTCTCTGTGGTAGATGACAGGTCATATGTGAAATATGAAGCGAAACAATCACTCATTAGTCTAGAAGGCTTGCGAATGGTAGTGAGAGCTCAAACTGAGGTCACCGTGGGAAAGGAGAGGCTCAGAAGGATTGCTGGGCCTTTTGGGGTTCACTTGGAGTTGGAGACCAAGACTGGACAGTGTCATTAAAATGCACGATTAGAAGGATTTTTGCAAAGATTTCACCAGCATCATTGCTGCCCCTGGGGTGGGAGTGGGGTGTTGCTAAAGATCAAGAGAAGTGGGTTGGGTAAGTGGCAATAGGATGATGGAAAAAAATAGTAAATAATGCTAATCGTGTTGATATGATACAAAGGACAAAGAAACCATTCACAGCAGACTTCGCCTAGCTCGGAGAGGTGGCATCTGAAATCAGCTCTACAAGCCTCTTAGTCAACAAGAAAATTGAGGCTCAGCGTTTACAGTTAGCTGCTGATTTTTCTATTACGTCATCCAGCAAATCATTATAACACACATGCTAATTCCTCCTGTGAACTGTGTAAGAAGATACAATGGCTGTGTGGGGTCTTGGATTATAGACAGAAAGGATCATATACAATGAAAGGAAACAAAGCTATAAATTTTATTTTAACATACAAAAACTATGCCGAGTCAAGAGGGACATATGTGTTACATGTATAACTATACAAAAGGTTTCCATGTACTCACTATACCCAGAAAGTAAACTATCATTCTTGTATATCTTAAATTCATCCTGAAATTAATATTTTAGCTATTTTTGTAGAATGTAACCTTTATAAAAAATTAGAAGTTTGTTTTTCCTACAACAATAACCCCCGAACCTAGAACAGGGCCTAGGGAAGTAGGCATTCAAAAAAAAAGTGGTATTTATTGAATGAATGAATGAATGAATGAATGAATACATGAAGTAAGGATGAATCTTCCCTTTGACCTACAGACACTTAAAAGTTAAAATTGGATTTGTTTGTTAGCCAACACCCATTAAAACAAAAAACCTAATCTTTCCTTGTATTACTCAGTTCAGTTAAATCAATGGGTAAAAGTTACACTTGTCTTGGAAAAGAGTTTGATAGTTTCCCCACTCAGCATTCCCACTTAGTACAGACCTTCACTGTTTCTCAACTAGATTATTGATTGCACTGGTCCCATATTTAGCTTCTCTGACCCGAGTGAGCCCCCCTCCCCCACTGGTCCAGTGTTATTTCCAAATGTCGATTCACTGGCTGAAAATGTGGACCATCACTGGGTTTGATGTCAAAAGCCTGTAACCCCAGCTACTTATTCCTGAGGCTGAGGCAGGAGGATTATGAGGCAGGAAGACATCTCTAACAGGATCACTCCAGGAACATCTGATCATGAGCAATGAAAGGAGACTGAAGGAGTTCTGACATATTCGATTGTGTTCTGCTTTTTTAACTCCCAACTCTTTCTTAGAAAGAACGTCTATATGTTCTATAATTGGATTTCTTTAGTAAGCCACTTTTATTCTTTTCTATTTCAAGTGAATTTTCTTCTTCTACATGTTGATGGCTAAACTGCTGAATGGCTACTGTTTTCCCATCTTTATTGCTTCTAAGAATGAGCCTGATTCTTTCTATGGTTACAGTCTATGAAATACTTCTGTGTTCCACATTAAGGTATGGACAGCTGTTTTGAGGAGAATGAGAGACACTGTGACAGCCATTCTTGGCTTCCCTAATGTCTGGTCTTGAAGACCTGTAATGCCCTCCTCGTCCTGCTCAGATCAATTCCATACTAGGTTGTTTCATGTGAATTCCCTATATGTGACAATATGGACAACTATTTTGAAGAAAACAAAAGTCAATATGATAGAGAGTGAACATCTCCGATTGTCTGGTTTTGAAATTTATGTCTCTTACATTGCTTTCTTGTGATCCGCTTTGTTCTGTTTTGTGTTGTGTTTAATTTTACCCTTTGATATAATTGCATGTATCTTTAAGTGTGTAAGATGGATGACCATATTGCTGTTTTTATCAGATCGTGGAGCAGAACTGTTAACAGTCTCACTGTTTGAATGTCTACTTTACATGTTTTAACTTTGTAATTTGAACAACCATTTCCAAGAAGTCAGTATGTAATTTGTCAAATAATAATTTCTTAGGTTTTTTTTGTTGTTGTTCTTTTCCTTTTTTCCTTGAAATTCTGTATTGTTGCTACCCTTTATTCTGTTTTTTTTTCGTTTTTTTTCTCTTTAAATAAAATTTTTAAAAAATACTTCTGTGTTCTCCTAGAGTAGTAAACTCTTAACGTTTTATTTGCTAAAACTTTCACTGGTGATAACTTGGGAGAGTATTCTGGTAGAGGGTGAATACTTAGGCTGATGTAGTCTCAGATTTTTGGTAGTTAATTTAATAACATTTGCCTCCTGTCCCCACATATTCCACACCCTGAGGTTTTACCTCATCACAGGCCCCAAAATGACAGAATCAGGTGACAATTGACTGCAACCTCTGAAAACATGATCCAAAGAAAATTTGTCTTCTTTTTAGGTTGACTGTCTACATTTTTTTGTCACAGCAACAGAAAGATGACTACAACATACCTCTTCCTGTCTTTAACATCAGCTGCAGCACTCCTGTCTGTTTCTGCTTGCCCCCGACTGACTTTGTGCTTCCCATTTCTCCTTCCCTTGCAAGCCTATACACAGACTGTTTCCTCTGCCTTCCTGCCCGCCATTCCTTGACCTAATTAATGTCTCGTATTTGTCAGCTTTCCCGCTGCTTGGCATAATACGCGACACCCATAACTTGAAAGAAGAGAGATTTATTTAGCTCACAGTTTCAAGGGATTTAGTCAATGGTTATCTGGCTCCAGGGCAGAAACATGATGGTGGAAAAGCCTGTTGGAGCAAAGATGTGTAATTCACACTGTTCCTAAAGCAGACCAGTGGAGCAGCAGCAGGGAAGAATGCGTGAAGCACCGTATATTAGCCAAGGTCATATCTCTGTGGCCCAGCGAGACGGCCAGAAGCCTGCTCCACCAATTGCCTAGGAAACTCCCCAGGCCAATCAAGTTGACACGATAAACGTTACTGCCACAGCTCCTTATCTTTCAATCCTCCATCTATGAAAATCTTTCCTAACTTCCTTAATGAGCTTACATCTTTAGTATAAACACTCACCAACGCCATATGTCACTGCATAATAGTTGTCAGAACTGTGAGTGTATGCGATTCCATAGCCACTCTGAACACTGTGAAGGAACTGTAACAGGCTCACTTATTTCTGTATTTCTGAGTTGTTAACTCTGGAAAACAAATGTTTCCTGCATCACTGGATGAAGCATTTGCCCACTCATGGTTCCAACTTACAGAGGAGACAGACAAGAAGAAAGGCCTAGTCACTCTTTAAATTCACAATCACCATTCTAAAGCTAGAAAAATAAAAGGAGCAAAGTTATACCCATGCCTTGATACTGTAATCGGATCCACCACCCTACTCTTTTTCTCTAAAATGTTCTACCATATTTTCCATTTTTAATTTCTGTGACTTCTTAGACCATCTACCAATTTACTAAATCTCTCATCTGCTATTATAGTCTACAGTTCTATGTCTATATTCTATTCTATATGCACATATATCTTTCAGTTGTCATAATCTTCATTTTCAAATTTTTACTAGACTCTTTTTCATACTTTTTTTTTTTGTACCAGGGATTGAACTCATGACCTCACGCTTGCCAGGCAGGGGCTTATGCCACTGAGCTAAATCCCTGGGCCACTTCATATCCTTTTGTATAACGCCTTTTAAAAATGTATTTGAATGTCAAAATCCTCTCAGATTAGTCTATTCCTAATATTTTCTGGGTATGAATTTGTCTCTTTGTTATATAGGCCTAATTCTTCTCACAGCAGTGAATTAGCTTTTGTAATTTCTAACTTCGGAATGTGAGTTTTATCTGCAGTAAGAATTCTTTTCCATGCAAACAATTATCAGTTCCAAGTCTTACTCTTCTAACACCTTTTATACTCCATTGCTTCCATACTAATTTTTTTTTTATTTTTAGCTCATAGTTTCTGTACAATATACATGAGAATCAGAGAAATAGCACACATGGCATTGACTTGGGGTTCAAACTTCTCCCATTGTCTCCTTTTCACCCATCCTATAGTCTTACAAGGTCTCTGAGTTGCTGGTCTAAATACCAAGTCCTTGCCCCAACTAAAATGGTTTTTAGATCAAGGGTGGTACAGGAAGAGGACCGCAGCCCTGTTCCACTGCACTGCTGCCAACCCCAGGGTCCATGTCTGATCCCAAGACCTCTCCGGGTGTGCACTTCCCACCCTGTGCACAATTACATGCTCTGAGTTCCTGCTGCGTTTTTATTACCAAGATTTTTCATTTCTGTGCTTTGGTGTGTGCTTTTGTAGTTTTCAATTTGTAATGCATTTTCCTACATTATTATGTAATTGGTAGGAAGGTAATCCCTCAAATCAATCCAGCTTGTCCTCTTCACCAAAAGTTTGCATTGACATTTTTAAGAAATATGCTAAGTGACTCTAATGTACACAAAAGTTTAGAAATCATACATGAAAGTTCAAGAATCACTGCACTGCGGAATCCAATATTTTTTAATCCTCCCACCTTACCTATCACTTTACATGGCCAAAGCAATCACTTGCCTTCAATTTTCCTTCCTAAATATTCTGGCCCTCTCACCATCTCCCAGTTTACTCAGATCACTAAAATGCTTTCATAACTGAAATCCTCGCATTCACAGCTTCTACCTAAGGCTCCACCCACCTCATAACATCCGACTGATCTATCTAAGACATGTCTCTGTCCAACTCTAAAATTCATCCATTTCCCAGACTTTTTATACTATACAAATGATCAGCATGACCCAGCCTATGTCCTTCTGGCTTTTATCTGTTTGCCTACTCCTCAAGTGATTTGCTATCTAGAAAATGCTATTTCCCAATCTCAGTCATATTAGAATAACTTCCTCCTTGAATCTCTCTTTTACTAACCTTCCAGTTTATTCTTTTTTTTTTTTTTTTTTTGGTACCAGGGATCGAACTCATGACCATGTGCTTGCCAAGCAGGTGCTTAAGCTGCTGATCTAAATCCCCGGCCCTTATTCACATTTCACACTCAGGAGCTAGCTCCTCTAGGAAACCTTCCTTGAGGTGCTAAGGGTCTCACCTTTCTACTGCCAGAACACTGTGCACAGATCCTGTTATAAACTTCACATTAAAAATGTACTATATATTTGCCTTTCTCATAAGACAAAAGTTTCCAAGGGGAAGGGATTATGTATTATCTTTGCTTTATTTACCCAGCAAGTGGTTTACAGCCTGATACATAGTTACATATTCAGTATTTGCTGAACTGCAGTAAATTATTAAGAATCTCAGAAAAGCCAACTCTTCTCAATGAGCTGTGAAGGCTGAATTATCCTGCTTTAAACTATCTGTTCTGGAAAGTTTGACTGCATAAGAAAAGCTTGTCAATGCTAGCCTGAAGGTTTTTTGGTTTTTTTTGTTTGTTTGGTTTGGTTTGGTACCGGGGATTGAACTCATGATCACATGCTTGCCAGGCAGGAACTTACACTGCCAAGCTAAACCCCCAGCCCTAGCCCAAAGTTTGTATACTGGTTATATGTTTGGGAAAAGGTAAGTATTAGAAATAGTCAACTCTTTAAATGCTGTCTTAGGTCTCCTGTGTTAAATAATACTTCTAGAAGTGTTTTCCTTAGCTAATTCCTAGGCTTTTATTCATTTAGTCTACAACAGAAGATAGCAGTAGAAATCCTACCCCAAAAAATGAAGAGTGTTACTGAGAAAAATAATGGAGATAAAACTAAAAAGAATTGTTTTCCCTTAAAAATATGTATGGTGTGATGTCAGTTTTGAATAAAAAATAAATAGAACCAATACGAATATCCAAGATTGGCCAGTAACTATACTTCCCATAAAGCTTTTTGAATAACTTTTTGAATATACTTCCCATGAAGCCTTTTTGAAAAAATTCCTTCTTTTCAAATGTTATGATACAATACTTCAAAATCTCTTAAGATTTATATGCATTCCCCATGACACACAAAAATTTGACTGGACAAGATCCTTCAGATATTTACGTCACAAACACTATTTTCATTGTCTCTGTTCTTCACCTTGCTCTGAACATTTCAGTCTCAAAACATTTAATCAGCATAGGTTAATTCATCCATGTGTAAGCCCTAAGGCGATTAAAAAGAACTTCCATTTGGTATTTGGAGAAAGCCAGCATCAGGCACTTGCTTCAGATGACTTTGTTGTTGATGGAAGTAGGAAGAAGACTTAGAATTTTCTTTGATTTCTGCTAAATTTCTTTGAAGCTTGTGAAAGTCATTAAAAGCACTTTGAACAACGCTGTGAAAACAGATATGGGAATTTTCCTTAAGCTATGTTGACCTACAAGGAGTTTTAAGTGCATATAAAATAAATACAAGGACTAAAGTATTTTTCTGTCAGAGAGGGAGGGAGTGCTGAAGCTTTGAGGGGTTTGGAACTTTAATTACTATTTCCTCATGTTTATACTAAGAACAAAAACTGATATAAGCCATAAATTCCTTAACTGTACTGCCATAATTAAATTTCAAATCAGGCATGGTGGTGTACACCTATAATTCCAGCATGCAGGAGGCTGAGCTAGGAGGATTTTTGCAAGTTCAAGACCAGCCTGGGCTACAAAGTGAGTTCAGAGCCAGCCTGAACTGCATAGTGAGACCCTGACTCAAAAAGACCAAAAAAAAAAAAAAAGACTTCAAAAATCCAGGATTCTCCTTGCTTCAACTAAATCCTTTCTTTCTAGTGATGAATTTGTTCATCTACAGATGAACGTGGTTACATGGACCACGTGCCCATAAATCTCCCACCTAAAACTTTCTGGAGATGTTCTTACTTCCACTGGCACATACTCATGTGCACCTCAGTGCAGTCACCTGAGCAAACATGCATCTAAAGGACAGCCACACATGTCTAAAGGACAGGCGCACAGACTTTGTGGACAGCAGCTGGATCTTCTGTATGCACACTCATTCGGTGGACTTTCACAAAACTAACCAGAAAGACTGAAAAACATACTGAAGTCCCATGCCCAAACTGCCCTCAAATTTTGGTTGAGTGGAAGTAGAGAGACACCTAAGCAAATGCATTTTAAAAGCTCCTCAATGGATCTGATACGCAGATGTCAAGCTATAGAATGAGAGGAGGTTTTATCACTTCCCTCTTGAAAGAGTAGATGAAGAGGTCATCACTGAGCCTTAACTTGTTTAATAGTAATCTTCTTGTTTAATCACTTGTTTAATAGTAATCTCCAAGTCAGTGGTTTTCTGATGACCATGCTATGCTTGTCAACATTTACCTGTTTCTTAGGCTAATGCATTGGGTGATTTCTGCTCAGTGACCCAGACCTTGTTCTGTCAGTTTTATATTTCAAAAACAAAAAAAAAAAAAAATCTTAAGTCATAGTGACAGTAATATAGACCTTTCCTCTATCAGAATGGAGGCAGGTTCCAGGTAAGACATACACACAAAACTTAATTTAGAAATTTCTAATTAAAACACCACCCTACCATCCCTGAAATCACTAGAAAAAGTACAGCACAAACACTTCAATATGCTGAGATAGGAGGTGATTGTTTTGATCGGCCCTAAAAGAACATTCAAGACAAACAAGGATAGAGATGAGATTTGCTCTGATTTGGATACATTTGTCCCACGTATTTATGTGTTAGAAGCTGGTCCTCAGTGGGCTGGTGTGGGGAGGTGGCGTGACCTGCAGAAGCAGGTCCTAGGAGGGTCTAAGAGCACTGAGGAGGTACTTTGTCAGAATTCAGATAGTTTTCATGGGGCCCCAGTTAGCTCACGTGAGAGAGTTACTATAAACCAACAAGCTGGACGCCCTCGGTCTCTTTGGCCTCCTGTCTCGTGATGTGACCGCTCCTTCCTTCACACACTCACGCCATGAGGATGCTGCCCAGTGTGAAATTCTACCGGAATCAGGCTGACGCTGGCATTGTGCCATTAAAACTCCCAGACTGTGAGCTAGATCAACCTCTTTTCTTTACCAACCTCTCACTCTCAGTTACTAAGTTATAGTAACAAAAAAGGACTCGTAAAGGGTTGTATCAAACTAAGAAACGTCTGCATAGCAAACAACAGCGTAGCACTCATTAGAGAAAGGGTTAATATTCAGAATACCCTCCCGCCGCAGCCCGCTGAGGACTCAGCCGCCAGCACATGAGTGCTTGGAGGACTAACGATACTCAAATCACAGCAAACCTCATTTTTCTCTTCTCATTTGGGGTGAATGTTCTTTCAGGGTCTTACCAAGGAACTAAAACATCTAATAGCAAAGTAATGATAATAATGGTAATAATACACTATTCAAAGAAGTAAATTATCTGAGTATTTCTTAAAATATGATGTACAAATGATCAGTGACTATAACAAAATACTCAGCATCACTAATCATTGGGAAAATACAAATCAAAATGACAAGGAGATATTATTTCACCTCATTTAGAATGGCTATAATCAGAAAAACAAAAGCTAAGAAATTCTGACACCGATATGAAAGAAGGGGAAATATTATACACTATTGATGTAAACAGCTATTCTGGGTGGAGGGAGAGAAGCTTAGAAGTAGAATCACCACTGGCCCAGTAATTTCACTCTTGGACATAATATCCCAGAGACATGAAATCATTATAACCAATACCAACTTCGTGGTTACTGCAGCACTACTCACAATACCCAAAATGTAAAGTCATCAAAGTGTCTGTCAACAAATGCACCAATAAAGGAATCATAGTAAGTATACGCAACAAAATATTTTTTCATCCAGAAAGAAACCGTTGGAGGACATTATGCTAAGTGAAATAAAACAAGCTTAAAAAGATAAGCACTGCATGTTCTCATAAATACATGGAAGCTAAAACACTTGTTTTCCTAGAAGTAGAACTAATAGTGATTACTATCATGCTAAAATGTCACTCACAAAAAAATATTGTATGCTTGTACTCATGTGAGGTACCTAGAGATGTCAAATTTATAAAATATGAAAGTAGAATTACAGTTGCCAGGAGCTAGAAGTAAGAGACAGAGGAAGCTTTACTTAACGGGCATGGAGTCTCTGTTTTGCAGATGAAGGAGATCTGGCAATTGTTGGCACAACATGTCTATATGTCTAACACTATGGAATTGTACACCTGTAAATGCTTAAGATTGTAGATTTTATGCTATGCCCTCCAGTTGAACAGTCAAATGCACCTGTAACTCAGAGTAATTGACACTGTCAGTTTAGATAAGGATCTACAGAACTGAATTGCAGCAAACCTAAGTCAGTTTCATCTATGACAGATGATATCTGAGCAAAAATTAAGGAGCATATTATTCATCTACTTATCCTTCTGAGTAGTCTAAAGATATTTATTTGTCATACATCTCCTAAGGTTTAGTTTCCTAAAAGTTTCACTGGCCCCAATTAGCCTTGTTCTTATCTAGAGAGGATCTGATCAGGTCCTGGGTACCCCAAGATTGTATGGGACCAGATATTTCCATGTTTAGGTGGTCTTCTGCCAGGCTGATGTTGTTCCACTGTTACAAAGGATGACTTGGAAATTCAAATCCATATCAGAACTGATTGAATATGGCTTCTGTGGATTTTCTAGGTCAGGACCAAAACAGGTAACTCACGATTTGTCTCAGTTGTGAAATCCTTGTCCTGTTACTGATGAACAACTGATATGATTATCTCTAAATCTTCTAATCTCAGACTCTGGGAAATTGTAATGCAACCAATGTCTTGCAAGAGATTAGGCAAATGGTTTTCAGCAAGACTCTGGGTTCTCCTCCCTACCTATTATCCTTGCATATCTGAGAGGAGAGTATAACCATGGGAACAGGTGTAGAGTCCTGCAGTCAGATCTTTAAGATCTGCTTAAACTTCCCTACTGGGGAGTTCAGATTCATTTGCTATCACTTCAGTGCTTGATTCATAGTGGAACTAGAGAAAATACCTTCTAAAGAGAGAATTAATAAGACAGGCAGGGTCCTTGTTAACTCACTAAGTACAACGCTCCCAAGGAATAATCTGCATTGGATGAGTTGTGTTCCAGCCAGGACATTTGTTTAGGCCTGTTAATACATTCAATCTGAAATGTGGTACTATCTCTGCAGAAGTTTGCATCACCACCACACCTTTCCTTCTCTCTCTGCCTCTTCACATGCTGAATCCTTCTATTCACATGTTGCAATCCCACCGGGCGTGCCTATCCCCGAAGTCACAGGCAACGTCAGAGACTGAGAGCAACTTTTGTTCTAGAAACCATCAAATGTTAGCTATACATAAATCACGATATTCTCGTTATCTCAGTTGTGAAATGCGCCTTCATGACATGAACAAGAACGCATCTCTAAGTACTGAAGAAAAATAAAACAGAAATGGAGGGAACTCAAGGTGCAGCTAGTGTGTTGGACATGACTATTAGTGTTGCAAATACTATTTTTAATGCTCAGACCCTTTCCTCAAGTGTTAAACTGCTTCCACCATGCAAGACGGATATCTTTTAGTACAGACATTTGCAGGTGTAGTAAGCCACTGCTATTTCTCCCATCACCTTGGTTTTTATTGATTTATTTTTCTTTTTAAGAGAAGAGGGGGTCTCATGATGGTGCCAGGGCTAGTTCCAAATTACTGAGCTCAAGCAATCCTCCACCTCAGTCTTCCAAGCAGCTAGGACTAGAGGTACATGCCACACCATCTGGTCTTTCCATCTCCTTTAAAAGTAGCCCGGTGGTCAAGGAAAGGACTTCAGGAAAGTTGGAGTGAGAGATTAAGTTAATGATTACCAGACTGTAAGGTTTGAGCTAACAGAAACAAGAGGTGATTCTGTTTCAGTACTGGGAACAGCACTTTCTTATCAAATAAACACCAACTACAATGTCACAAAAACAAGATAAGATGTTACCTATCACCTAAGTCATCTTCAAAACACACTTATAAAATAACACAACTGTGACCTTAATTAAGATCAACGAAGGCAAGCAATGTATGTTTGCAAGGAGTCCCCAAAGTGACTGTCACGCTGCTCTTGGGCAGGACAACTGAGGAAGTGCTGAGAAGAGAAGCCATCAAGAGAAGAAAACTTCCAGAGTAGCAATAATAGCTGAATTATTAAGTGCTGCTTGAGGTTCTTGATAAAAGTGTTTGATCTCAGTATGTGCAGACTACAGGTCATTAGTTCTGTGCCTCAACAACACTTCATGGTTGTCCCTTCCCATGGAAGAAAACACCTGCTTCATCAAATTATCCTCACTACTCAGTTTGACATCTGCGTAACTGCTCCTTTTCAACCAAGAATCAAAATGTCACGTTGCATTTTGAGCTAGCAGCCAAGTTTGATGCTTTACTCTCCCATAATTTCTCCAA
>PVJX010032957.1:0-20046 GCA_004027295.1 Dolichotis patagonum
AGTCTTTGTATCTTTACTGCCTGCTCCCTTGTTATTTTTAAGAGATCTTCCCTTTCATGACCCCACATTGCAAGCCTGTGTTCAATTTTTGATAGTCTGTCTTTGGTTTCTTTCAAGCAGTTTTGCCAGCTTTCTATGGAGTCTTTAGTTTCCTGATAATCTCTTTGAATTTGCTTCATGAATTCTAGGTTTTTTCTGACATCTTCATTAAATTTTTCTCTCCATTTTTGTTCCTCCATTCCTCTGTCTGTGTCTTCTTGAGAGGTGCCCAGCCCTTCTTTTATAATCTACTTATCTCTTGTTTAATTTGAATTAATATTTCAGTTTTGGTCCCACTTACAAGGTCCTGAAGATATCTCTTTATGTCTGCTAATGCTGTCTTTGATGTTGCATTTTTGCTGCCCTCAATCTCTTTTGTATTTACCTCTCCTGGATCAGTGTTCTCAGGGTTGGGGGCTGGGAGATGTTTCTTATTTCTCCCTTTCATCATGTTTTTGGTTCCTTCCATACAAGTGTACAGTGTAATGCCCAGACCCTTTTCTTGTTGGTTAAGGCTCCTTTAGAGGGTGCAGGCTAGGGGCTTCTGCCCTCTTCAATAGGTTATTAGAGATTAGAGTTCACCCACTGGCAGTGTGCGCTAGCTCCTCCCTTCCGGGCCAGTCAACCTTTGCAGGCCTTCACTGCGTCAGTGTGCACTGATCTCAGGGAAGTAATATTGTAGCTACTTACTGGGTCCCCACCAGGGGCGCAGCCTAGTCCAAGCAGATTCCACCAATCTGCTCGGCGAGGGGAGCAACCAGCTGAAGCCACTTCCTTATGGAGTTAGGGCTGTCCTGCCCAAATCCAACATGTTGTCCAGTCGGTTTCCCCTTTCCCGTGGGAGGGTCTTACTCTCATCACTCAACGAGTGTTGATGCCATCCCAAGAACTGCAGGGCTCCCCGACCTCTGACTTCAGCGCGGCTGCGGTGGGAATTCACGGTGCCTCTGGGTGGGTCGTGTGCAGTGCCGGTCCAGGCGAGCTGCATGCAGGGCTGTTCAGCTCCGGGCTCCAGCGGCTCAAGCCAGTCGCTTCGGTGCAGATCACTTGTTCAGGTCGGGCAGGACTCAGGCAGCTCGAGGAGGGCGCCGTGCTCGCTGATCTTAGCTTCTCTAATGGTAGTCCCAGGACCTCATATTCGAGTGGTTTTTTGCACTTTAGTTTTTTCCTGGGTTGTGAGAGTCCATCTCTCTCTGTTTGGGTCTCTCCAGGGTGTTTTATTCTGGCATTTGAGCTGTCTCTCTCAGAGAGGGTGTCTCTCCTGCTACCTACCAGTCCGCCATCTTGTCTTCAGTCGGTCAGGAGCCTCAATTTCTACAGATGAAAAAACTAAGGCTCAGAAGAGTTAAATCTCTTGCAGAGTCACACAGCCAGTAATTTACTTGTAGATCTGGAAGGGAAGCATAGTGTCCTAATACAGGGTCTAGCATGGTCACTAGATGAGGCTGATGTGTCTCCTAAATCTCCAGTCCTCCAAGTAAAACTGGGGACAAAAGAGAGAGAGAAAAGAACTCTCTCAGTATAATCTATTCTCTGTATCAGCAGCCAAGATGACATTTTAAAATCAAATCAGAGCCGGGTGTGGTGGGTAACACCTGCAGTCTCACCACTTGGGAAGCTGAAGCAGGAGGATCCCTGCAAGTTTGAGGCTAGTCTGAACTACAGAGCAAGGCCATCTCAAAAAAAAATATCCAAAATAACACCAAATAGGGTCAAGTTAACTAACCCTAAGGCTTCCATCACATTTAGAGTGAAACCACAGGGCTGGGGATTTAGCTCAGTGGCATAAGTGCCTGCCTTGCAAGCGTGCAGTAATGAGTTCGATCCCAGTACCAAAACATAAAAATAAATAAATAAATAAAACCCCCTAGAGTGGAACCAGAAATTCCTTCCCCAAGTTCTTACTACTCAGCATTTCTTTTCCCATCCCAGAGGGATCTTCGCTTTCTTGGAACTCCGCTTGAGTGTTGCCTCCCCGTGGCCTTCTCTGGATACCTCGCCCTGTCATTCTGGCCTCTCCTGACTCTGACCTTCAGAGCACCCGTTCCAGAAAAAGGTCCTAGCGCTTGTTTACACAGTGCAAGTTCAGAGGGCGCGTGGCATCCACAGAGCACCAGATGCACCGTGGATAATCACGGCGAATTCGGAAATATGTAAATGGTGGCTGTCTTGCTGAAGACCACACAGTGTGTTCCTCTGAACTCACTCTACATTGCATGTTTACTTGAAGTGAATCCATGCTAGCTGTTAGAGATAATTGCTCTCTACCCACCAAAATGGATGGTACACTACTGTAAAATTTTGTTCAAGTTGGAAAAATTCAGTACCAATTTGTAGAATTTCATCCTTACCTTCACATTTTTTCCCCATAGCACTGGGAATTGAACTCTGGGCTTCACATTCTTGGCAATCACTCGACCAGCCTCCTGAGTAGCCAGGATTACTATGGATGTGCGTCCAGCCCTCCACATCTTTTTTTTAGACAAGGTCTCACTGCATAGTTAAGGCTGGCCTTGAACTTGCAGCAGTCCTCCTGCCTCAGCCTCCTGAGTGCTGGGATGGCAGACATGCGCCACCACCCCGGCCCTCTATACCTTTTAAGTTATGCACCTGCACAACTTTCCTACCACGTCTAGCCAGTCTCATTCAATCACATATGCGTCTGTACCTCCTCGGGTCCTAGGACAGGTGGGACAGTTGTTGGAGGCTGTGGGTGTTGATCCGTCATGCTCTCTCCTGGTCGGCCTGGACAGTGGGCTGTAGCCTGGGCAGGGGCAACTGGAGCACTGCTTTCTACAGCCATGCAGAGTCTGACCTCTCCAGCTGGGAGATGGCAGGCCAGGGCAGAGCGCAGCCCAAGACAGATCAGTTCTGAAAGTCAGTGACTTGCCCAGAACCCAGACTGTCAAATCCAAGAGGGCAGCCAGAAAGTAGAGCAAGCCCGGGAGAGGGCAGCCCTCGGGGAGAACGGGATTGGACCGGAGGGGTGGGTGGGAGCTGCCACTGAGTCAGCACTCTCGCCTGTGTTCAGCTTCTGGGGTGTGGGAGAGGTCCCTGCTGCCAGAAGGGACTGGATGGTGGAAATTTAATAATGAGTTATTTGGTCCTGCCTAAACACTTGATGTTGTCAGCATAAAATGCAGACCTGCGTTGGCATTAGTATTTATAGACATTTCTTTACAATTCAGGATACGCAAATGCCTTTGACATGCCAGGCACTGCGCTACTTGTGCACCGTAATGCTCAGTGGCACGACTGCGAAGGATTGCTGTCTTTGTTTCTACTGTGCGGACGAAGACACTAAACCTGGATTATTTAAAATACAATCCCTGTCCCCTGTTACGAGGTCTAGACCAAACAGGAAAATCCTGTAAGCAAGGCAAGATAACAATATATTTCTGTGTTCAAAAGAAAGCATGAAACAACAAGAAACGAAACTAGACATAAACCCTCCATGCTTTTTGCACCTCATCGTCTGCCTAAATGATAAAATTCAGGAATCAAAAAGTTGGGACAGAGTTCAACAGAAGGTCAGGAAATAGTTTTACCAGGTCATTCTTTCATTATGTAACTTTATTATTTTTAATGTTTAGTGTTACAACTTCCCAGTATAGGTTTAAAAATGTGTCTATATTATATATATATATATATATATATATATATATATATATATGTTTTAACTGCATACAGTCTGTATTCCCATTCCCAATCTGACAAATTTTAACTCTGTCACCACCAAATGTGTACATTTCTGTTTTGATAACAAGTTCTCGCTTCTCCCTGGGGCTAGCTGTGATTGTTCCTTCTTTCTATTAAACTGGGGCACTTCACAGTTAGTTCTGTTTGCAAAAGTGCTCATTTAAAGTAACAGGGTGATATCACCCAGTTCTTTGGAGGAGACACTAAGAATAAGCCAGATAAAACAGTCTTTATGTTCATTTTTGAAGCTGAGTTTATTAATTCCCAATATTTTTTATATTTTCATTTAGAACCTCATTCCAGACACAAATGAATATTTTACATCTTTGAAAGCAGAAACAATTAAAACACTTCACATTGACTTAGCATTAGGTCTGGGGCGAATTCCAAAGGGCCAAAAATTGCACCTTTTTGGACCAACTGGAGTCCTTCTTATCAGGTTATCACGGTAATAATATTTTACACTTCAAATAGTCTGTTTTTTTACACATTTCTTTACCACAAATGTTCAACTTCACATTTAAAAGGCAAATTGGTCTTTTTTCTTTTTCTTTTCAGGACTGGAGACTGCACCAGGGTAACAGCAAGTGCTCTACCACCCAGCGGTCTCCCCAGCCCTGGCAAACCAGTCTTCAATTCTTCTTAACCAGTTGGCCAGCTTTGATGGAAAGCTTCAGATAAAAAATAAAATCACGGAGGTTTTTTTGTTTTTCAACAACTGCCTAGCTAAGTGGATGTTGCCAATGGCAGTTTAAACCATTTACAGTTTACAGAAGTGCTCTTTTGTTCTCTTTAAAACAATACACAGGACAGTACACAGGAGGTCAGGCAGAACAGGCATCCAAAGGGTAAGATACTACAGGTGGT
Organism: Dolichotis patagonum; assembly: GCA_004027295.1. NCBI lineage: Eukaryota > Metazoa > Chordata > Mammalia > Rodentia > Caviidae > Dolichotis > Dolichotis patagonum. Next base: position 4,606 of record PVJX010032957.1, read on the forward strand.
GGCATGCAAGTATTTTACATTTTTAAATGCAAAGAAAAAATGCTGCTTATTCGTTTTCCTGGAAAAAAAAATGAAACAAGATAAAGACTTAAGGAAAATATAAATACTATTTTCCATGCAGACAGCTTTTTCCCCCTTAAAAACAAAGTGGCAAAGATTAGAATTTTTAGGTCAGAATCATTTCTTTCTTAACTAAAGATTGTCACTGGCAACATTTGGTGCTAAATAAAATTCCCTTTGAGAGCTTACTTCCAGAGCATCTCATTCGCTCCGCAGTGCTGCCGGCCCCCACAGCCAAGGACTCCGCCCTGGGCCCGCGGCTTGAGCCGTGCTGGGCCGGGCCGGGCCGTGCTCAGAAACACGCATGCGCACCTGCCGAGAGCCTGCTATGCTCTCTGCATTTCCACCTTTCCTTTCCCATTGATTCTGGGGAGCAAGATAGAATATGCTTAAAATATCCTTTCTGGTCCCCCCATATCATTCAATGTGTTTTTGTTCTGTGGAGCTAAGGACCCAGCCCGCACCTGTGAGGCCAGCTCTTTCCTGAGCGACACCCTGACCCTAACTCACCCTTTCTGAGAAATCCAGAAACAAAGACAACAAAAGCTGCTGGGAGCACTGCCCGCCAGTGTCACAGGTGGTGAGAACAATTCAGAATCTCGGGTTGCAAGTTTGGGAGGCAGGAGGGACTCAGAGCCCATCTACTCCACTCCGGGACAAAGGGAAGCCCGGACGGACAGACGGACAGACAGACAGAAGCCTGCCCAGAGCCACGGGCAGCTGGCATCCTACCCAGAGTCGTTTTCCAAAACTATCACCTCGTGGCCAATAGAGCAACTTCATGTGGAATTGGAGGCCAATGAAATTCAAGCGATATTTATTAAGCACCAACTATGTACAAAAGCACCTTACTAGATGGTACTGGAGATATGAAGATTGCTGGGATGCAGTCCCTGCCTCCAAATGCTGATGAAAAGTCTCGAGGTCACACATGCGTCCCTTCCTTCCTTAACAGAAGTAATGCTGGCCGGCTGGGGTTGCTGGTGAGGGTCGCTGCTGCCCTGGCCAGCTGGTCATGGCAGGTGCCACTCCCCTCTCTCTCTCACTAGCACCTGTCATGCTTCTGCTATGCAGGCATGACAATTCTTAGAGCAGTGGGACAGTCATCTCTTCCAGGCTCCCAGTGACTGCTTAGGACTTGGCTTCCCCCACTGCAGTGGTGACAGGAAGGTGGCCGCACCCAGACTTTCCTGTCACCTCAGCCTCTGCTTGCTTCCTCCTGTGTGCAGCCCAGAGCCCTCTGCAAGGATTCTGGTCAAGGTACCATCGTCGCAATGTAGGAAAACACCCCATCCTGTACACCCCTGATACACAGCACGCGCCATCCACTCCCTCCCCGTCTGGGGTGCATGTGAAATAGTTCTGGTCCCTCCACCATACCATGCTCTAGTTCCCCCTGCTCCCAAAGTGTACAGCAGACTCAAGAGGCAGTGGAACACATTAACGCACTGATAATAGCAAGGCTCTCCCACTTGTGTATAGTACTTTCTAGTTTATATGGTGCTTTCATCCACCAATCTGATGACAGTCTCACCACAACTCTATGAGGTAGTTATTGAAGGTGTTATTCCCCCTTTAGTGTGGAGAGATCATGTGGCTTGCCGAACAAAGCCAGCAAGCCAGGAAAGCATAGAGCCAGTGACTCCAAATCCAGGGCCCCTCCCCTGGAGATTCTATAATTGAAGGTAACTGAATTAACTGCCCATGAGTGTAGCCCTACTAAGTGTCAGGGATGGGATTAGGGTTTGGAGTCCCAATCTATCAGTATGGTGCCTTTTGCCACGCCAACTGGCTGAGCCAGTGTCTGCAGAGTGACTCCCATGGGTGAGATACTACATGAAGTCTGGTTAGCTGGCTGCTCTCTCCCACCTTGGTCTTCAGCCTTCTTCACCTTCTTCCAAGTCCTGAACTGGCCCTAAGTCTTGCCAAACATATTGCTATTAGAACAGCACCCAGGTCACGTTACAAATTTAAAACTTGCAAATCCATCTCGTGACTGTCTAATCGCTGCTGTTACAGAAAGCTCAGAAAGAGGCAAGTGGAATGGTGCTCAGTTCTACCATGAAACAAATGTGAATCTTTAATCTCATCCCCCTTCCTCCTGTCCACCAGCCTTTCCACATCACTGAACTCCAGAACCACGAAGATCTCGAGTCTGGGGACCAAAAACACGGTGCACATATCGTTGGGGCTCTGGCCAGTTTTCTCTGGCCAGGGGGTCCAAGAGGTGGCCTGTGAGCTGTCCGCGTGGTGGGTCCAGCCAGGTGCTGCCACACCTTCCTCCCGTCCGAGTCCTTTAGCCTCGAGCAGGACGGAGGTGAGGATCAATTAGGAGGGGGACTACTGGGGACTCAGCACAGGACGTTCCCTCTTGGTTCTCTACCCGTTAAAGGGGAGACAGCGCTTACCGCATCACCAGAGAAAGTGGGGAAGGAAGCTCAGGATCATGACTTACAACCTGACTCCGCAAACACTTCTCCCTGGGCAGGCCACGCACCACGGAAGCCGTGCTCACAGCTTCCTATGCTGTGCCCACAAACGCCGAGGCCACCGAACTGGACTACAGAGGGTGTCTACTTTGCAAAAAGCCACTCTGCCCACCCCCTAAGCCCCAAAACACATAAAAAATTCTGTCTCTGTTTCTTCTGTCTCCTTCACAGATCTAGCAGAGGGCTGAGCGCATTTTACCCATGCCAAAGGAAGTTTCTGCTTTCGTAACTTTCCTGGGACTATGTTAATTTGAGAGCTTGTGGATGCTTCACACTGGCTTGAGGCTTCCGGCATCGAAACTGTCCTCAAGGCAGCAATCCTCAGGGTGGCTTCCCTCGTGCTGGGGGAGCAGGGAACCACATCTGGTTCTGGGGTAGAGGCGTTTCTTTGGGTTGCTGAGTTGGGCTTCCGTTGGGGAATGGGTCTGAGGAACACAGGCGCTGGGCCGGCCTCTGGGATCCATGCAGGGACAAGCTGTTACTGTACAATGAGCTGAAAGGGCCCCGTGAGGGGTGAAGAACACGGCTGGGAGACTGGTCTCCCTTCGCTCCATGGTCCAGAGGAAGCCAACTGCCTCAAGGCAGTATTTGCTGATCTCTGTGTACAAAACACGCATACACGGTGCACCCAGATGTGGAAGACTGGGGCCCAGTCACACTGACGAGGATGGAATGCTACACGCTTTAGGCAGATGGGAAGATTTCATGCTGGAACAGTGAGATGACTTCTAGTTTCTACATTTATTTCCTAAGAGTCATTATCCATGCAGCTGTGAGATATGGGGGTTGGGGACAAACTACAGACTCTAGGGAGTCGCTGCTGAGCCTGCAGTGACCCGACAGAGGGCAGGGAAAGAGGACCTGGGGAGAGAATATCTCCCTTCAATCAGGTGTCCAGATGTAGCCAGATACCTCCTTGGGCATCTGACAGTACAGGCACACACACACAGACACCGGGTACACACACTGCCAAACCTCCCAACAAAGTACTGAGCAAAACACACACACACAAAGATATTCACATTCTGCCCCACGCTAGCGATCAGGAACGAACTTCCTCTCACTCGCACTGGGCAGATGGGAGATGAAGGCGTAATGAAATGATCTGACAGGTTCCCCAAAATGTATGTGTATCGCCTAACAGTCATCTCCATATGCAAACACACAGGGAAAGTCACAGGGAGGCTACTCTACAAACACAGATAATAACAAGACAAAGTGATCAGTAATAAATATTTGATCTCATAAACTCTATTATATGTGACCCAACTATTTTATAAGCTAGAAACAGGGCTATATGTTTACAATGTCTTCCTCACTTGCTTTGACACTATTGACAGCTGCCTGTGTGGATGAAATAGCCATGATCCAATGCTGACGCTCTGCCCTCACTTTCGGCTAAGCCTTGCCAACCACCACTTTAGCCCTCAGCTGTGGGGACACTGACCGGGTCTCAGTTCTCGGCTGAAGGCTGGGAAGGGTGAGTGGGAAGGGAAAGGCTGAATTGAGCCACATCAGGAACTCAGCACTTAAGAAGCTGGGTCACAGATGCAAAACAGGGAAGAAAGAGATGGGGGGGGGGTAAGATATCCCAATGGGATGTACTTCAAAATTGTGGCCATTTCACCCAGCACCCAGATGACTGCTGATAAGCCAGCAATCTAGAGGAGGAAAACCTCCCAACTTGTAACGTATCGGTAATTTCCAAAGTATGAACACTCCCACCCCGAGCAGGAAGTTACTGAAGAGCTATGATGTACAACAGGTAGGTGGCATTTCCACCCACAGACACACAGATGTGGGTATCTCAGAGCATAAGCACTGCAAGGGCGTATTCTTGAGTGTTTATTACTACAGCCTTCAAGGTCAGTTTTTCATTTCCAGTGCATATCATTTAACTTTTAATAATGGCCTTGTTGGGTTGGGGATGGTAGGTAGGGTGGCAGGGTGCTTGCCTCCCACATGCAAGGTCCTGGGTCAGACCCCACCACCAGCAAAAAAAAAAAAGTTGTGTTGAGCAACTTGTGTGCAAACTTCTGAAAAACTGAGCAATCAGCAATTGGATCTGAGGGAAGAAAAAAATGAGACTTACAATCATCAAACAATATTTATGTCTTTTAAAGACTGATGAGAAAATGGAGTCGTAAACTAAACAGTTGGGGGTTTCAAAATGTCAGAATGTTGTCTTTATTGTGCCCTCAAAAACACAAACAGTTCTCAAGAAAAGGAGCCACTGGAAGGCCCTGCCTGGGAGGTGCTCCTGCGGGCACTAACTGCAGTGCCTTTAGAAGGGCACCGGCGTCGTGAACTGCGTTTCCGCTTCCCCTTCACTGCTGCCCGGTCAGTCAGTGACCCTTGGTTACGGCACCTCTTCGGGACTGTGCCCCTTCTGCCGGGGCCAGCGGCCTCCTTAGCTCTAGGTGTCCCTGGCACAAGGGAGGTCACCTTCATAAGGCTCAGGGGAGGGAAGAAGGGGGGAGGGGAGAAAGAAGAGTTAAAGTGAAGAGGGCAGGCGGGAAGGGAGGAGCACGGGGAGGGGAGCCCCAGGCAGCCGGTACCCCCATCACCATAACTGTCTGGAGCCCACACTGGGTCTCCCTTCCTTTCTTCTCTGTGTGGCTGCGCTGCTCCATTCAAAGACCCATGCACGCCATGTGTAATCACCTCAGTCCCGCACCATGGGGTTCGTCTTTGAGAAGACAAACATCTGGACCAGTGACAATCCGTATTTCCCCTGATGTCTGCAAAGGTCTAGATGGATCATGTGGACAAAAATCTGTACAATGAACCCAAAGGCTTGCTTTACCCTATGATCATGTTACACTAAAGCTAAAGCAATTCGTGACTGTAAGGTTTGTCAAGCTAATGCAATTGTGTGTGTTTACAATCTTGTTAACGGTGCAGTTGTTGTTATTATTATTTTTTGGACAGGGTCTCACTGTGTAGCCCAGGCTGGTCTCGAACCTGCAGAGATTCTCTTGCCTCCCAAATGCTGGGATTACAGTGTGTGCTACCATGCCCAGTGAGGTGCAGTTATTATTATTTTATGTAGGAGTGCACTGTTTTAAAATTTTCTCTCACTAAAATTCAGCCATTTCCTACTATGTCTGGAAAACTTTACAACAGCTTTGTAAGAAGTTTTTCAACACCATCACTTTACTGATTGAATGAATGTCGAATAACCAGCAAAGGTAGGTGTGTCAGCTCGTTTTGCAGCCTCCAACCTGGCTTGGCTGGGCTGCTGGGGCTGAGACGCTTTTGCTGACGTGCTAATGCGCTGTTAAAGCATCTTGCTTTGTGAAGATGACATCGCTCATCTTTCATGGGGTGGGTGTGTGCGTTTAGGGATTTTTCTACAACTAGAGGATTTGAGCTAAATGAGTCACATCTTCTCGTCCAGTGAAAGATTGGCAATGCTAACTTCTCCCATGACAAGCAGAACACTTTGGGTATATTTAGCCTAACTCGAAGCTATTGTGTAAACAGAGGTAGGCCTCTACCATAATCAGTTAAAACACACAGTATAAACTAAATACCTTTCAGTGATTAAAAAAAAAGGTTCATGTAAGAGATTGAGGGCAACCCAGAATGAAAGCGGTTAAAATCACGGTCACGGCTCTCTCTAACGCCTACATCAGTCCCTTTGGGCAAGTTGCCAGAGAAGCCCAGGAGCAAGGAAAACAACTGGACGAGAGGAAGAACCCCAGATAAGTAAGCAGCGCTAAAAAATAGCAATTAGATCATTAGTTGTGTGGTTAACGGAAATGCACAGCCTCTGATAAAATGGTCCCACGAAGGAGAGGAGCTGGGATCTATTTTCCAACGGCTCCATAGAGAAATTTCTCCGCTTCCAGGGGACATTCACCTTCGATCTCCTTCAACCCTCTTCTTCCGAACTACGCATGCAAGAGAGAAAGGTTTAGAAGGACAAGTTGAAGGAAGGCACAGACTTTGAATTCCAAACAACATCAGTCCTACAAAACAACAGTGCCACACACCTGGGGATGCAAACTATCTTCAACTTCATTATTCAACAAATCATGGCCATAAACGGAAATAATTAGGGGCCGAGGATGCAGCTCAGCAGCACAGTGCCTGCCTGGTGAGCATGAGGTTGTGAGTTTGATTCCCGGTACCAAAAAATATACAAATAAAAAACAAACGGGAATGATAGAACAAACCCAGTGTGGTGAAATTTACGGTTCCATAACTCGATGTCTGACAGCTGAGCCTTGAGGGCAAGCACTGTCCCATTTCTGGGGAACAGAGTCTTTCACCTTTAGCACGTGCCCCCCCCCTGCCCCCCAATATCGCAGTCATCCTGGCTTTCACAAACTGCGCGGTGAGCACAGCTCCTGCTGTTACTTCTGGTAGTGGCCGGAGGGACCCTGGCTTCTGCAGACAGGCCAGAGTGTCTGAACCTTGTCCAAATGAAACCCCTAAGTGTCAACCTCCACAGAAGATGCGACTCAGATAGTGAGCCGACCCAAGTGCCAGGCTCCCTTCAGCTGGCTCCTGGGATCCAAGAGGGTGTCGGGCCGCCTGGCCCCATCGCCACCACCTCCTTGCCTGGGTCACCGGCCTCCCCACTGCCCGGGAGCTCTTCCAGGGTCCAGCGGAGGTCTCGTCCCAGCTCCCGCTCTACACAGCCCAATTCCGGGAAGCCCAGGACTGCCTTTCTAGTTCCTGCAAACCTCTTCCTTTGCCTGTTTTCTGTGTGATTCCGAGCACTGCCTGCAGCCTCCTGGGCGGCCTCACCCTGGTACCTGAGGTAAACCTGGACGGTCCCTGCCAGGCTCCTCATGCCCACAGGTCGAAGCCCATGCTGGCCGGGCACATCGGGACAGCACACTGGGCACTGACCATTTCCCCGCTGTGTGGCCAGTACCATGCAGGGAGGAGAAGCACCTGCCATTGCCTGCCCAAACTGGGGGTGCGGTCCCTGAACCCCAGCTGGGGACTGGTGCGGCCACTGGCTGGCTGGCTGCTTGCCAAGCGTTGTACTGCCCCAGATGGCTGTGATGTCCCCAAGTGGAGCCCTGACTGTATCCTGATCCTCCCTGTTGCAGATGACCTCATGCTAACAGGAGAAATGGCCCAGCCCAGTGTGGCAGGGGCTGAGGTGAAACTACTCCAAATTTCGCCTTTGTTACTGAGCACCGAGCACTGCCAATTTACCTCCCCCAAAAGCACCGAAGCCCTGACATTCCCACATTCAAACCTAAGGACCAGAAGGTGCAGGCAGGGGAAGATGCAGGGAGGAGACCTGCACGGCTGGGCAGGTCCACATGTGAGAAGCGAGGTGAGGAGACTCCGGGCACCAGGGAGGCCAGAGCACTCGAGGCCCTGGTTCTGACCTGTCCAGGCCTGCAGACCACTGTGGGACACTGGAGGGGGCCAGGACCAGTGCCACCATCCGCACACGGGACAGCAACCCGCTCAGTTCTGATTCAGAGGTCCCCTCAGGCTGGAGCACTCAGAGGCGGGGGTCTGGGGAGGTGACCGGGTCTTGGGCACAGGGTGCTGGGTGTGGATGTGTGATGTCGGGTCCTGGGCGTGCGAAGCTGGCTGAGGGTGCCTGTACGGGGTCCTGGGTGTGTGGTGCTGCACACAGGCGTGTCACGTTGGGCATGGGTGTGTGATGCCGCATGTGGGTGCCTGGCACTAGATCTGCCCATCGGTGGGTTTACAGCTGGGTGCGGTGTTGCAGGCAAAGCCTAGAGGAGGTGGGCGTCATTGCTGGCGTCCCTGGCCAGGTCCACCTGCCCTCCTCCTCCATCTGTCTGCCTCCCACGCCCTGCCTTGCAGCCAGCTGACTACGGACTGAACCGCTACACACTCTGCGCTACAGTAAACCTTTCTTCTGTGAGTTGTGGGTATGCAGTACTACACCCAGAGATGAGAAAGCAACAGACAGCGACATTACCCAGGTCGTTGTTCTTGGTGATGGCAGCTGCCACCCTGGTACGCGGCCCCTGCTTAGTGAACTGGTACCCGAACTTGAGGATCCTCGAGTTCTCCTCCAGCATCTGCGCGATCTCCATCTCCACAGCGGTTCCCAGCTGCTGCCGCTGGTGAGGCACAGGCGCAGGACAACCGGGAAGGAAGGGGAAACCATTACCGGCACAGCAAACGCACACGCACAGGACAGAAATGAGAGGGCCGTGTGCAGCGTTGCCTCTGATATAGTCATCGAGTCCCGCACCTGGACTCTAGAAGCAAGATCGGGATAAACAGCTGACTCCGCTGCAGCTGAAACTGAAAATGCTGTACGTGCCTGGGATCAGCCTGGGCAATTCAGCAAAACACTGCCTCAAAATTAGAAGAGGAAGGGCCATGGATTTAGCTCAGCAGCATGGGCACCTGCCTGGCAAGCTTGAGGTCAGGAGTTCGATCCCTAGTACCCGCTAAAAAAATTAAGAGTAAAATAGGGCTGCGGATATGGCCCAGTGGTGAGCGCCCCTGAGTTCAAGCTCCAGTTAAAAAGAAAAAAAAGCAATTCCCCAGGTCAAGTAAAAGTAAGACTAGTACTTGGTATTTCCAAGTTATCCAGGGTTGCTTTGAAACACAGGGCTTTTTCCTTTTAACCAGCGAAACTGTCTGAATAACCAATCATCGCGTGGATTGAGAAGGTTTGAACGCTAGGTAAAATCCCGTTTGGTGCCCGCAGGGAAGCAGTGACTCCTGGGCATGACGCAGAGGTAAAGACTGACTTATCCTTTGAGGTCAGTTAGGCATTTCCCAAACCGGAGGCGGGCTCCTACGGCTCCAGCCAGGACCTGCACATGGCCTAGCAGTGGAAACTCCCTGGGGATGCTGCGTTCGGGGCCCGAGGTCCGCAGGACTCAGAACCGAGTCAGAGCCACAAGCCAGCACCAGCCGCCAGCTGAGCAGGTGCAGCCCTCAGCACGATGGAGAGTCGTGCAGTGATTTGCAAGGCAGTAAAGGCTCACGACCAACGTGAAAAGCCTAGCGGTAAAGGAAAATAAACACATTTCCAGAACGTGCACCACCGTAACCAATTTATGTGACAGGCAAGCGTGACCACAGGGGCTAGAGACTGTGGAGCTACGGATGGCTGCACAGAGGCCTGTCCAGGCCCGAATCTGTGCTCTGACCTGGAGGACGCAGCCCAGGGCCTTGCCAGGACTGTTATAAAAGGTGGGCCCTGTCCCCAGGGGGCCCCAGGGACAGGATGTGGAGGCACCAGGAGGAGCAGCTTGCCCTGGTGGTTGCTGAGAGAGACTGACCGAGCCCAGGGGGTGGCCTTCGGCCTGGAGCCAGGAGTCTTTCAGGCCCTGATGCCTTCCTGGGGGCTTTGAGCACTGCGGTGCCGGGCTCAGGGGTGCTGGGGACAGGAGGCCCAAGACCCAGGCAGGGCCACCCTGCTTTCTCCTGAGTCCCCAGGGAAGGACGCCTCGCCTTCCCTGATCCCTGAGCACGAATGCCCTGCGTTCTCTTGCTGGCCACAGTCCTGGTGAGAGGCCAGAGCCAGGCTATCGCAGTGCGATGCTGAGATTCATGGGAAATGAAAGATGACAAGGAGCAGGCCAGCTGTGACACCTCTGTCACAGGACACCTGAGCACGGGATGATCGGCCACAGGCTCGGCCTCTCCCAGCGGCACGCCCGGGCATCCTGGCACCCGTGCCTGCCCTCCTCACCTGGTTGTCGATCTTGATCTCTGTCAAGCTGTCATTTTCCCTCAGTGCCTCCACCAGGGCCAGGATGCCCGAGCCGGTGATGAAGTTGGATTCTATGTTCAGGCTTTTCAAAGTCCTGTTCACTTTCAGCATATCTGCAAAAGCCTTAGGGTGCAAACACAGACACATCAGGCTTCTAAAGACCGGCTTAGTGAACTTACCACCCCAAAATGCAGATGTTATCTTATAGCACTTAAAGGAAACTTTTGTGAAGTCACATTTTCACCTCCAAGTAAAAAGGGAGCCTTAAAAAGCTGTAATAAAAGGCTGGCCAAGGTGGTGCACACCCACAATCCCAGAATTTGAGAGCTGAGGTAGGAGGATCTCTGTGCATGCAATGAAGAATTTAGCCTAAACTTACACATCTCATATACCTGCAAATTTAAAGATACTGACATGGGATTCTCAACTCTTTAAAAGTAAGCACATTTTAAAAAACCTGCTACTATATATGTTATCATTGTTTTTTGATAAAAGACATTTTAATATTAGGAAGAAAATAGAAAGGATGTAATCTCAGAATTATTTTTTTTCCTTTTACAATGAGTGAATTAAAAAAAAAAAAAAAGAACCTTCCCAGTGCGTAGCCTTAGGGCACTACTGGTGTGGTATATTCAGATCAGCTGTGTTATGGTTTGTGTAGATGTCCTCCCAAAACCTCATGTGGGCATAGGACTTTTTCAAAGGTGGCTGAATCTAGAGCGTGCGATGCTGGGATTAAGGGCGGGGTTGCTGGATCACTCCGATGATTGGATTGACACTGCCCTAATCCCGGTAGAAGGGATACAACATAAGTGACAGAAAAAAGCTTGTCTTCCCCCTTTTGCCCTTGTTGCTTTTTCTGTCTTCTGCCACCATGAACTGGTTCTCCTCTGGAATGCCCCTCTGCCAGCCCACCCTGCCTTGGAGCCAGCTGGTTAGGAAATGAAACCTCTACAAACTGCAAGCTAAATAAACCTTTCCCCCTTTAACTTTGGGGTTTGGGTATTTTGTCTTAGCAATGAGAGAAAAATAACTAAGGCAAGCTGTGAGTTGGAAATCCTGAAGGGTCACTTCTAGAATGAAGACACCACTCAGAAGGAGGAAGCCACTGGTGACTCTAGCTTGTGACTGCAGACTACAGACATTCTTTGTTCGTCTCTGACCATCATGAAGAAAAGATGAAAGCTTCCAAGCTGGTATGGTGGTGCATACCTGTGATCCCAGCACTCAGGGGAGACTGAGGCAGGAGGAGGGCAAATTCAGTCCCACCTGGGCAACACAACAAAACCCTGCCTTAAAAAATAAAAGGGAGACTGAGGATTTAGCTCAGCAGTGTAGCGCCTGCCTGGCAAGAGCAAGGTTGTGAGTTCGATTCTCAATGCAAATAAATAAATAAATAAAACTTTAAAAAGGGGCTGGGGTTATAACTTAGCGGGGTTCATCTGCACTACACACACACTCACACACACACAAAGAATTTTTCAGAAACGCAAACTCTTATACTGCAACAAAACAAAACAAAATGTCGTTATCTGTTGTGACAGATGCACTGGAAACAGAAGCAGCGAGACTCAGACACCTCCGGATCTTCACGGGGGTGATGATGGGGTGCACTGGGAATGAGGGGCAGTGACATGCGCCTTCCCAGGGAAACAGGAGAAACACAACTCCCAACCGGCTGGGTATCAGAAACACCCAGTCCATGTCCCTGAAATTGAAGAATGAACTCCAAGGAACAATGGAGGTTAAGAGTAGGAAAGATTTATTGAGACACGGTTTCTGAGAGATAGGAGGAGGGGGTCCCAAACATGGTTTGCCACAAGGTAATTTCTCTAAGAATGTATTATAGCGGCAAATCCCAAGGTGGGTACGATGGAGGTCAAACTATAATCAACCAAGAAGATCGCAGGTACAGCTGCCTCACCCCTATTGCTTCAACGGGGACCAGGTCACACACCAAGGGCACAGGGACAGAACACAGACGTTTTTAGGACGGGCTGTGTTCAGGGGCTCTGATGACCTGCCTGGCCGGCTGATGCCTGCCTAGGCTTTGTTGGGCCAGGTGGTACCAATTACAGTACAATCTCAAGCTGCAGTACTGCTCACCCCGAGGGGAGGTATGTGGGCCTGGTCATCCTGTCTTTATCCAGAGGCCTGGGCTTCTTCAGATGGGCCTCCAGCCACAGTTGTGACATGTTATCTTCTGCACTGACGCCCTGAGGGCCCAGCCCTGTCTGAATGCCTAGTAATTTCTACCTCACTTACTGGTCTAGTAATTTCTACCTCACTTACCGGTCTATAATACCAGGACACGCTGCTCAGCCTCCTGACGGTAGCAGTGACCATGGTGGATGCTGGGGCCCACATTGCTGCTGGCTCCTCAGACCACCACAGAGAAGGCTGCTGGGCAGCCCACCTGCCTGCTGGAAAGAGCACCCCTTCCTTCCTCCACTTCTTCCTTCCTCCTTTCACTCACCCATCCACCCATCCATCCACCCATCTACCCACCCACCTATCTATCCGTCCATCCACCCACCACCTACCCATCCACCCATCCACCTATCCATCCACTCATCCATTTACCCATCCACCCAGCCCCTCATCCATCCACCAATCACCCAGAAGAAACTGCCAGGTCCCACGGTGCTCCAGAGTAGAGCTGACAGAAACCCTGTCTTTGGCAGCTTACATTTGAGCAGGAGCGCAGAGTCAATGAGATGATAATTATTAACAGATGTGACACCTGCAGAATTACAAACAGGCTCCTTTTTGAGGGAGAGCCTGTAGTGAGAGACCTGCACGACTGCAGAAGAGATGATTCTAGTTTACACTGAATGACCTGCCTCCATTCATAAATCCAGGGAACAGCCAGACAGTGCTGGGCGCGTTAGAAAAATCAACCTCATGAGAGCGGGAAGCCAAGGTGACTGAGCAGGACAACACACCAGAGAAGGGTCAAAAGCCAAGGTGGAAACTGACGACTAGGCTGACTACGGTCACTTTGTCCTCCCCATGCCCAGAATAAGAAGGGAGAGGCACGGAATACATAGGATAAGTACCAAGTTTATATTTATTATTATTATTTTATTATTATTTTGGTTTTTCTCAGACAGCCTCAGACTCACAGTGCTATTTTTGCCTCAGCCTCCCAAATGCTGGGAGAACAGGCATTATGATCACATCCACCATAGTATACATATTTAAAAGAGGAATAAGAAACATTTTGAAAATCAAAAGTACTGTACTGAGAGGAGAGAAGGAGCGTGGGAAATATAAAATGAGCCAGGTGGGCTGGAGGACAAAGCTGAGGAATTTCTCAGCATGTTGACAGAAAATCGTCAGCACTATGTCAGAGACACACAGGAAGGATGGAACGGTCCAACATAAACCCAAGAGAAGTTGTGGAAAGACCAAAAAACAGATTTAAAAAGACAAGAAAAAGAGAAATTCTGAAATAGTCGATGGGAAAACTTCCCCAGCCCTGGAGAAAGCGCTAACCGCTGAGCAGAATGAGAGAAAGCCTCCTGTCAGAGCGCAGAAGTGCCAAACTTCAAGGAGCCGGAGGGGCCTAAAAGTTCCTAGCATCACCTACAAGGGGGCAAGACCAGCGCTGGTCCCCAACCGGACCACAGGCCCGAGGGAGGGGAAGGGAAGGGGGATTTGAATTCAAGTCTTGTAACTAAAGGGCCACTGACTGGTGTTGGCTCCTGGAATCGGACGGGTGGCACGGCCATGGTTCACAGGCAGAAGGGAAGGAGGGCAGGAAATGACTGCAGAGCTGGCCCGCTGGGACCTACTGAGGCACGGGCCTCCCCAGGCTGTGCCGATCTCCAGGTGGGGCCAGGCCACCTAAATGACAGTGGAAAGACAACAAGGAGAAGAATGGAGACAAGCTGCCAGTCCTGCCTGCTCGGGGGCGGAGAAGCAGGAAGCTCCGAGCTATTGTCCTTGTGTTTATGCAGAGAGGACTGGGGGAAAGCGGAGGAGGTCAGCAGGAAAGGGACCACAGCCTCCCCACACACGGGTCCCCACATTCGGTGCCAGAATGGGGACCTCTGTCGTGAGGGGTTGTCCCGGGCGCCAGGATGACTAGCAGCTGAATGAATGCCCCTGGCTCTCCTCCCGGTCACAGCAGCAGGAACCACCTGCAGACAAACGTCCCCACCCAGTGACCTTCGGAGCGCCCTTAGGGTGACAGCCATGGGCCCAAAGAAGAACCCAGCGTGTCGCCAGGCAGTGATGTGAGCTGCAAAGAGAGCTCACGGCTTCGGACAGAAGGTGCCTCTCACCAGGCACCTGAAAGCGCGTTTCTTAAATCACAGCAGAGGCGCACACACACGGGAGGCCGAGCCCAGGCAGGCTGTTCGGGGGGCCTTTGCTCGGGGTTTGCTTTCAGTTTCAGAACAGCCGGGTGTCAGCGTGACCAGTCCCTCACTGAAGGCTGCAGGACCCTGGGCCGCCGAGGCAGGGATCCTGCCGATTCCTTTTACAAACCGAAGCCAGTGCGGCCCCGGCCACGTGTGCGCTGGCCGAGCTGTCACGGGGCGGGGGTGGTGGTGGTGATGTGCGTCACACGTGCTGGGGGTGACGCTGTCAGGAAGACAAGGGGAGACTGCGCGTTACATAAATGACGAGAGCAAAGAAGCATCTGAAGCAGAAGGTTTCGCCCTTGGTACATTCCGGGACTGTGTAAGGATGCGATTTTTGTGCTTCCTGGCAGCAGCCAAGAGAAACATGGCTCGAGGGCCCTTGGCATGGGACGTGCGGGCGGGGACAGTGCCCAGGACAGCAAAACTGTCATGAGGTGGGTGGGGACACCACACTGTGTTTCCAAGCTCCACTCTGAGATGGTGTTAGTTTAAAGGAAATAGTAAGTCACTTATTGATTTTGTTTTTCCAATTTCTTCTCCTTACGCTTCCTCTTTCTCTTCCCCTTCTCCTTCTTCTCATCTTTCTCTTTTTCAAGACAGGGTCTTTCTGTGTGGTCCAGGATGGCCTCCCTCTCACCATCCTCCTGCCTCAGCCTCCTGAGTGCCGGGATTTCTAAAGTGGCCGTAATTTAAAATGACACACGGGTCCCATTTCCTTTCTACTGGACGGTGCTACACTTCTGGTTTCTACGCAGCACCAGCAACGTGGTTAATAGTGGCAGCGCCTACACCTCCGGGCCTTCAGTCAGGGCAAGTTCCGTCCTGCGCCCTGGTACCG
>PVJX010032958.1:0-20049 GCA_004027295.1 Dolichotis patagonum
TTTGACCCACATTGTGACTTTCCTCCATAAAATACTCCTGACAAAAGACCTTGCTGACAACCTGCTTGGCATCCCTCCTGTCTCTCAGGAGCTACCTCTCAATAAACCCTTCCTACTCTTAACTGGCCTTGTTCAGTGAAACTCATTCTTTGATTTCAGAGGAGACAAACTCAGCACAGGTGACATCCCGCAGGTTGGGAGTTATATTTCTGCTATATCACCTAAAACCTCTGCTGTTTTCCCTTTTGGCCAGGTCTTTCTGTATAGACCAGGTTGGCCTGGAACTCACGACCCTGTTCCCCAGATCCCCAGGTGGTGAGATTCCAGGTGTGCCCCACCATGGCTGTGTCCCCACTGCTTCCTCCCTCCATAAGCTTTCAGATCAGAAAGCGTCTGTCTCCCAGGAGGTTAGTCCTGCTCTCCTCTCCACTCCTGGCTGGCTGCATGAAGTCCCCATCTACATCTTCAAATGACATTGTAAGTTCGGCTACTCTTACACCCTGTCCTCTACTAGGTTGCTGTTTGCAGCTCTCCAAAGAGGCTCTAAATTCCCTGATGACGTAGATTGTCATAGACACCACAACAAAAGGAAGCCACCCCCATGGCATTCACGCTTCTGACAAGAGGAGGGATATTCTTTACCCTGGACATCTCTGCACAGAGAGTAAATTGGAAACATGGATAGATCCTATGGTCTCAAAGAATTTTGTAGCTTATCTACCAGGTAGGCAGCCTCCAGGGCAGGGCTTTGCAGGCTGGGAATGTGAGTGTGTCTGTGCCCACATGCCATTCTACCCCCATTTCATAGCTAGAGCATCCTCAGATATAGTAAGCTAAATATGCCATTAGCTGGTGGGATCAGGACCCTGTACATGGATATGAGCTTTCTGGAAAGCACTTTGGTATGGACTCTCATAAGACCCCAGTATCCTGTATGTCTGAACTCACGTCCACAGGCCCCCATACAGAAACACAAGGACAGACAGGAACTCAAATTAAGGACACATGAATGGGCCCATTTTACACACACACACACACACACACAAGCACACACCAACCACCTCTTGTCTAGAGTGTCTAGCTATGAGCTATGTCCTCAGGTCACTGTGCAAAGGGACTGTCCCAGGGTGCTCCATATGCCCTATTCCTGGAGGCGGCCAGTCTTGGACTTCTCAGGGGTGACTGTGCCTCTCTTAAGGAAGTCTGAGTAGACTCTGACCTGACTGTAGCTTCTGACTGGATGGTCTCCATCCCTCTCTCCTGCTGGACCCTCCCCAGGGCAGTGACAATGGCAGGACATGGATTGTGCTGACACCTGCGCACTCGCTCTCTCTCTCTCTCTCTCTCTCTCACACACACACACACACACACACGGAGAGCACTGGCATGAAAACACCTCCCAACTGCTTGGGAAGCTGCAGGTCTGAGGAGGCCACCAGAAATCTCAAGCAGAGACATAGAAAGTCCCCAGGAAACCTGAGCAGACCCGGGGTCTCAGGCCAGGCAGCCTCATCCACAGGACTCCCCGTTACACACACATGCCTCTGTGGCCCCAGGTATCTGAGCATGGCCTGACCTGCTCTAAGCATGTCAAGAAAGAATTTTTTTTTGGTACCGAACTTTTTTTGGGGGGGATATCGAACTCACGACCTCCTGCTTGCCAGACAGGCAATTAGACTTCTGAGCTAAATCCCCAGCCCATTAGTTTCTAACAATGCAAATAATATCCAACTTGCTCCCCTTTCCTGGTAACACCCATCAAGGACACAGCCTGCAGCCATCCTAACTAAACCCTTGCTGATACAAGGTATGTTTTCGTGAATGACAAACATAAACACACACGCACACACACACACACACACACACACACAAAACCACAACCCTTTTTATTGGCAACAGCTGAGTCCAAAGAGCCACCTGCTTGTTTTTTAAAAGACTGAAGTACCGCCTCAGCCCAGTAGGTGGAGCCAAAATAGCAAACCCTAGCAGACCCTCCACTCTCCAGAAAGGGCGCCGCTAGCTTTTCCCAGCGCTGAGGTGTCGGCTTATACATGCTGGGTCTGCGTGCGAGGTGGCGGGCCGCCCATAACCATGCGCCGCAGTCATGCGTCCCCCACCTGGGCCGTCTTCTTACCCATAACTTGCTTTTCTACCACGACCTCCACATTGCGCGTAGATGAGGCCTCCGGCTTCCACATCCCTCATTCCTGGTCACCCAGGCTTGCTCTGTGTCTCTCCAATCTGAGTGCTAAAATTGGCCAATCAGAGCATCAAAACGGCAAGACCTTCTGCCTCGCAGACCCCCCCCCCCCCCCCCCCCCCCCCCCCCCCCCCCCCCCCCCGCCAACAGAGCAAAGATGAATGTGCAGAGTGCCTAGCATATCTCAGGTGCTTCTGTGTGTTGTGTGACCTGAGTAATAATGGTAATAATCTTTTCTGGACTCAAAAGTCAATGACCTGGTCTCAGTTTCCCAAGAATTTAAAACTTGCCTACCCTCTTTGGAAAAGGCCTCATATCTGATCTCACCAGTTTCCATGTCACAGAATACCACTGCCCCTCCTCCAATACGTCCATCATCTCCCTCTGGGTACTGACACCCAAGTTGCCTGCTGTGACTGAATAAAAGCTCTCCTGCAATACCTGACAGAAACCAACTGCAATGTATCTTGGACACAGGCAAAAATCTGCAAACAAAAAGTCAGATAGCTGAGACTGGACTTAAAACAGGGACACCATGCCCTTGAACCACAAGAAAAGGAGGTCATTTGCTCCATCTTGTTACCAACAACAAGAAAGAAACCACAAATTCCTTAGAGCTGCTGGCTTCTGCAGAATCTGGATCCCTCAGTTCACAGGAAAAAGCAAGGCCTCTATCCAATGCCTCGTCTGGAAAAGACTGACAGCTTCGAAAGGAACCTACAAGAAAAAGCCTTCAATGACATTAAAAAGAACCTCTCTACAGCCAGCCTTGGGAATTCCAGCTGTCCCTCACCCATTTGCCTTGTGTGTTGATGAGTGATGACATGTGGCTTCAAAGATGCATACTGTTGGGTTCTGGGAATGCTAGTGGCTTCCATGTGCAAACACTTGGATGCAACCACTAAGGGCTTCCCCACTTGCTTCTGTGTTCTAACAACCACTGGCCTTCCAATCAAAAAAGCTGACAGTCTCAGCTTAGGCCAAGACCTAACTGGCTGGATACCACATGCTATACTGGACCTGCTAAATAACTGTGAACATTGCTGGCTCTCCAATGGCTGTGTCTCCCAGTACCAAGGACTCTCATGCAGAAATCCTCATCTGACTCTTTTGGTGGTAAAACCACTCAATCCTACCACATACATGTCCAACGAGCTGGGGCCTCCCAGACAATCACTGCCCAGAACTAACCAATGTGCTATTTTCAAGCTGACCAATCTTAAAGAAGGATCCCCAACAGATATTGAGTACACCCTGTTTACAGATGAAAGTAGTTTATAGAGAACCCTTTCCTGTCCTTGTTGTGGTCCAGGAAGGTTTAGATTTGTAATCCTAAGGAGAAGTTATTGGAATTCTAGTGAGTTAATTCCAATCCACCACTTCCAGTGCAATCCAAGACAAGAATAAAGACACTAAGACATACATCCAGTTACGGGGAGCCAAGGGGTCCAAGTCCAGCCAAGACTGGTTCACCAGAACAAAGGGCATACCCAGAGCCCAACCTGGGTTTTATTAATTCTCCATGAGGGGAGTGGCTCAGGGATGAGTGACAGTGAGAGTGGTGTGAAATACATGACTGCCATGACTACCATGACCTGGGCTAGATAGGAGGTCTGAGACCATCTCTGCGATATGCAGAGGGCAAGAAATACAGAGTAATCTACATAACACAACTGAGGTAGCAGCTAATTTGGGGGTCTGTGCTTCAGTTCTGATGTACAATCCTGTTTGCCCTGGGAAGTCACAGCCTCTTTCTGGAGGCTCAGTCTCAGCTGATAGCACGGAGCATGGCTCTCCATCCCAGCTGGTTCAATCACTTATTTGGGGAGTCACTGGGTGGGATAACATTGTCCTGTCACTCTACTTCAGAGATTATCATCTCCTCAGATAGCCCAATTTACAATGCTTAAAGTTAATTGAAGAGACCAACAAAATAGCCCAGCCAGCTCTGTACATATCAATACATGGAGATAGGGCCAAAGTTATCCAAAATGGTGATAGTTGCTCTTCTTTTAAGAAGAATCATCTGGGTGGTTCCCCACAGCAGCTTTGTTAGGAATGGAGTCTGACAGGCTGGATCTGCTGTGGTCACCTTGGACAAAGTTATTTTGGCCAAAGATTTCCCACAGGGATGGGCTGCACAGTGAGCTGAACTATGGGCCCTCATAACAGCCCTCAATTGGTCTGAAAACAAAAAAAGCCAAGTCTACATGAACTCTATTAAAAAACAAAGGAAAATTTTTACTGCTTCTTGCTGCTATCTGAAAACTCGCCAAAGTGGTTATCATCTACTAGACAGGACATCAAAAATAAAAAGCCTCATGTCCTTAAAAAATGATAAAGCATATAAAATTACAAAAGCAGCTTCTAAAGGACCATCCTGGAACAAAAACACCATATAAGCAAACCTAGAACTTCTAATGGACATTCCTCCTGATACCATGACGGTGATCAAAATCCACTCCCTGCACATACAAAGGAAGAAAATGCCTGGAAAAAACAAGAACACACCACTAAGGGACCCAACCCCTGGTGGACACTCCAAGACCCACAAAATCAGTTTATGCCTGTGGAAAAAAAAAGCACAATCTAACCCATGGAGGAAAAACAGCCATAAAGAGCTCTCAGATGCTACCATTACATCCCAAGCCTGGCCAGCATCTGCTCCACTGTCTGCCAGTGACGCCAGATCTGCGCTCAAAATAATGTGATGCAGAGGCCCACAGCCACTCTAGGGACCTGTCTGACTGAACATCACCTTTTGAAGATATACAAACAGACTTCACAGAAGTTAAACCCAACAAAGTATACAGATATCTTCTGGTCTAAGCTTGTACTTTCTCCGGTTAGGTAGAAGCTTTCCCCATCCAAAGAGAAAATTTCTCTGAGGTCAGGCATTGCTCTGAGAAATTATTCCCAGATATGGACTCCCTCTGTGGTAGACTGTCAACTGGTGACCAACACCCAGCTAAATCAGCACAGTGCGAGTGTGGGTGGCCCACCTGAGGTTTGTTGCAAACATAAAAAGGAGAACTGGAGAGGAAAAAGTATTGTTGTGTAGTGTCGTTGGTTCTTATTGTAGTCAGGTATTACAGGGAGAACACGACAATACAGGACACATAATTTACAGAATTATTTTATGCTAGTCACCCAAAGAGTTAAATACAAGAAATACAGGAAATCTGCCACACACAAAGACCCAAGGAATCCAGCTGAGAGTCTGAATCCTACAGCAATGTCCTGCCTGAGTACATCTGAAGACCTAGAACCCACAACAATGACTCATGCCAGTCCATTTCATGGCTCTTCCCTGGGAAGGTCCAAGGGTCAGCAGTGGAAGCCAGAAAGTCTGTGACAGTGAGATGAAGGATCTGTGCCAGTAGGCTGAGGGATCTGCACTAGAGCCAGGAAGTGACACTCAAAGTAAGGACCAGTGCTCCTCCAAAAAGTACCATAGCCATCCTCAGTGACAATGAGGTCCCAAGCTCCTCCTATGTTGAGAACAGCCAAGTTCAAATCAGGAAAGAAGCTCACCAAGATCCTCCAGGAGAACCAACAGCAACAGGAGAACCAACACCACCACAGAAAACCAACAACACACACTTCTTCCTCTCCAGTTCTTTTAATCTTGGCAACAACCCTCAGGTGGACCATCCACACTCAGCACCATGCTGATTCAGTTCCCTTGGTATTACAAGTTGACCATCAGTTATCCAATCAACAGTTCTCCTGGTCGGTGTTGGTTCTCCTGTCACTTTTGGTTCTCCTGGGGGAGCTTGTTGAGCTGCTTTCCTCATATGAACTTGGCTGTTCTCCTTTTCAGAGGAGATTGGGAACTTGTTGTCACTGCGAATGGCTGCAGTTTGAAGGTCTCTTTGAAGGTCTCTGGTCCTTATTTTGAACATTGCTTCCTGACTCTGCAGGGGAAGACGGTATGCTGTTCTTCTCCTGGAGAAGCTTGTCACATTGGCTTCCTGATATGAACTTAGCTTTTCTTTGAGGAGCTCAGGATCTCATTGTCACTGATGGTGGCTGTGATACTTTTAGGGGGAGCTTGGTTACTTACTTTGAGCATTGTTTCCTGGCTCCAGTGCAGAAGCCTCAGCCTACTGGCATAGATCCTTCATCCTGCTGGTGCAGACATTTTGGCTTTCACCTCTGACCTTTGGGCCTTCCCAGCACAGACCCATGAAACAGACTTGCACGAGCTCTAGGCCCTCAGTTGGACGCATGGAGGGTATTGTCATGGGCTCTAGGTCTTCAGATGGACTCATGCAGGACACTGCTGTGGGATCCAGGCCCTCAACTGGATTCCTTAGGTCTTATGTTTAGACAGATTTCCTGTACTTTTTCTTTTGTATTTATCTTTGGTTAACTATCATAAAATAATTCCACAAATTATATGTCCTGTATTAAATTGTTTTCCTTGCAAACCCTGATTACAACACCCTCTGTCCATAGGAAGTGACAATGGTCAAGTCTTGTTGCAAAAATAATTCAAAACTTTGCTCAACTGTCCCAAACAAAATAAAACCTCAATACTGTGTATTGGCCCCAGAGCTCTGAAAAGGCAAAACTGATAAACTAAACCTTGAAGACAACTTTAAGCAAGTTCTGCCTCTCATCTTGAGATGTGAACCCAGTTAACATTCCTGGAGCTATGTGGGTCTTCCACCCTGCTGAGCTCAACCATTTATAGGGAGACACATACAGATTCCTGTTGTGTAGGTCACAGGAGGGCTTCTTTCTGTAGTGGTCAGGACAGGTGACTTCTACCCAAGCAGGAGTGTTCCTGGTTTGTCTCAAACTAATATCAAAGACACCATGCACATTACTGGCATGTGTAGTGCCATGGCCCAGCTGTACAACCTCTCATGCCACTCTAGTGGGTTTGTTTAATTGTAGTATGCTGAGATATGAAGTGGGGAAAACAGGCCAGAACTCTTCAAAGGCGATCAAGATGGTGGCAGTCAGATAAAACTGGAGCCCTACAGAGTGGTAAAAGGTCAGGTTGGATGAGAAGTTTTAAAAATAGCTTAGAAAAACCCAGTGAGGTAGTATACAGCTATAACCCAGCACTCAGAAGGCTGAGGCAGGAGGATCGCCATAGTTGAAGGCCAACCTGAACTCTACCAGCAAGACTCTGCCTCAAAGCAAACAAATAAACAACAAGAGGAATAGCTCAGGCAACTTGTTTTGATAATAATTTTCTTTTCTATGTATCTACAGATGATATATAAGAAACCATGCACAAATGTATCTGAAAACACACGATATCAGTTACACATTCATGGTGGTACAAAAGCACTGTATCACTATTAAATGGTCAGTTATTTTTCTTTCCAAGTGTACATGAGATACTGATTTATTGAACATTTAAAGGTATCCTAGACTTCATGTTAATGAAGATGTTATGGTAAAGAATCACTGAAAAGGCTGAAGAACTGAGAGGGGACAGCGCCTTCCGGGATGAAGCTGTACAGCTAAGCTGCCTGAGAAGCTGGCAGTCACGGCCACAGCAAGGCACAGACACAGCTGTGACATACTGTCAGTGGGGCACAATGGCCCTGGAGAGCCTGCCGGGCTTGCCCGCTCCCCTTAACTGCTGATGTGCTTCTGCTCTGTAGCCATTTCCCTCGGCTGTGCCCACAGTGAGAGGTCTCCCTGGAGAGACAGTGTAAAAGTAAAAGCAAAGTCTTGCTCAGCACTCTCAGGAGGACAGGATTCCCCTGTGGAGACACCAACTTCACTAAGGTCACCCTTTCCTCCTACTCCGTGTTGGGATGATTTGTTGTGTCTGGGATACCACTTATTTTCCTGCTTCAAAACCAAATTGAAGTCAAGAAGTCATGGTCACTGCCCAAAATCATGTCAGAAAAATGACACAGTGAGACCATCAACAGAGCCAGCCCAGCCTGGTATAGGAGCATGACGTCAGTACTAACCCGAACTCAATCTTGTCCTGTTAGAATCCCTGCTGGAAACTCTCACCTGTTTGTGTCATTAGCTTCTGACACTAGGCTAGGGTGGGTGTGAACGCCCTTACATAAGGAAGACAGGAGAAAACACACAAGGCCTATCTGGCCAGCAAAGGAAAAAGCGGGCTGTCTCCAGCCAGTACTCACCAGCGGGCATGTTTCACATATAAAAAGGGGGATGCAGGGCTGGGGGGGCAGTTCAGTGCAAGAGCACGTGCTCAGCATGTGTAAGGCCCTGAGTTCAATCCCCAGCACCACAAAAGGGAAGGGGATTCAAATGTGAGTGAGCCAGGAGGAATGACAAATGGCAGTACAGGGACAACTGTATCACCCAGGAAGGGTGATACATGCACTCAGATATGTCTGTGTGAATTTACAACGTAAGTACGCACATGCATCTAAAGAGAGACAACTGCCTCTTCTGCCCCTCCTAGGAGAGGGGCTTTCAGGATACATGTTTTTCTGAATGGGATAATTCAGTATAGAAAAAAGAAACAGATCTTATTGCTGCTTAAGCAAATGTCTTCTTCTCCCCATCATCTTTTCTTAACGTTTTCTCCTGAAGCCTGAGGACCTAGCGAGATGAAAGGCATAGCTGCGTAATTTCATGGCATCCCCACATCCCAGGAGCAAGAGTTTGGGCTCCAAGCAGCAGAACTCAAAACTCAGTTCCAAGCAGAGCCCCTCTGAGGGTGATTTCCATTCTTCCTGCACATTTCCCAAAGAGACCTAAACCCCTTCAGAGAATGCACCTGTCACTGTGACACAACGAGCTTCTGTTGAAGGTATGCTTTGAGTTGTTTTAGCAACAGCCTCCCTCCTGAAGTCCCAAGGGCAAACATACTTGTAAATTGGGTCTATGGGCCAAACAAAACAGTCATAGTTAATCAGTAATAGTTTGGATTGTTTTTTATTTTAAAGAGAAAAAACAATAAAAACAATGATACAAAATTACAAAACAGGACATGAGAGTAGCAATGGTTAATACATCGTGTATTATTATCTTCAAAGCAGTTACTCATATTACAAGATACAGGCATGAAACATTCATCAAACAATATAGGCACAAACCTTTCCTTTCAATGAACCAACAGAAATTAGTTAGTATAACTATCTTAGCTATTTCGTGTGTGTGTGTGTGTGTGTGTGTTTCTTTTTCCTTTTCCCTTCTTTTTCTACATCCCAGTTTCTCTTTACTTTTGAACAGTTTCTTCTGATTTCATAATATCTATTGTACATTAAGGAACTTGTTTACTCTTTCAGCTTCTTACACTAGGGAGAGGATGTTTACACACACAAGTCTTATTTCACTTATGAGTATGGTCTAAAGTTGCATCCATTTATCTATAAAGTTTCAAGTTTATCTTTCTTCTTAGCTGAGTAGTACTCCATTGCATAAAATTGCCACATTTTTTATCCATTCCTTGGCAATGGGCATTTGGGTTGTTTCCAAGATTTAGATATTACAAATTGTGCTGCTATAAACCTAAGTGCACATATATTGCTGTGGCATTATGTTTTTAATTCTTCTGGGAAAATACCCAGAGAATAGCTGGGTCAAATTGAGACTCCAATTGTTTTTTGAGGAATCTTCACATTGATTTCCACAGTGGTTGCACCAGTCTACACTCCCACCAACAGCAGAGAAGTGCTCTTTTTTCCCTACAGCCCTTCAAGCATTTGTTACTGGTTGATTTTTTGATGACAGCCATTCTTTCCAAAGTGAGATGCAGTGTCAGCATTGTTTTAATTTTCATCTCTTGAATGACCACTAATGCTGAACATTTTTTCATATATTTATTTCCTATTTAATTTCTTCATATCAGAAGTGTATTATTTACTTTACTCATTTTTGTATTGGCTCTTTGAATTTGGGATATTTGATTTTTCGTAGTTCTTTACATGTTCTAGATATAAGTCCTCTGTCTGAAGGACAGTTGGCTAATTTTTTCCCAGTCTGTGGGCTGCCTTTTCACTCTGTTGGTGATTTCTTTTGATTTGCAAAAGCTTTTTCATATGATAAGATCCCAGTTGTTGATTCTTTGAAGTATTTCCCATGAAGTTTGGGTTCTGTTCATGAAGTCTCTGCCTATATCTATGTCTTCAAGATTTCAATCATCACTTTTCTTTGTTCTTTGTGTTTCCTTTGTATCTCTGAAAACCTTCAACATTCTCCCTAGTGGACAACCTGGAGACTGTCAGAGGGCTAATCCTTATGTCCTCCTTTCTTTGATCCCCAGGCCTAGAATTCCCCATGTTCAGCTAGTCTCCATGACCAGATTTCTCTGTGTACTCAACTTGCCTGCTGGAGGCTTCTTGTACAGCTATCACTCCAGTTTCTAGCACTCCACACATGCTCAACCACCCTCTCTGCCAGCAATGGAGGCTTCCTGCTCATCTCTCTGACACACAAACTCAACCTGTGAAAATGCCCCAATTACCAAAGCAGTATGTGTTGTTCAGGTTTTCCCACCTTGGCCCCATCACCAAGTTACCACAGTGTCCCAAGTCAGTTTCACTGGCTTCAGAACTATGGTGACATACTTTCTACGGCTTTCAAGAGGAGATGGAATATCTGAGCAGAGAGGGCCACCTGAGAATGGGGCGGGAAGCATCTTCGTCTCCACAGGGCCTGGTTCACACAGGCACAGATCTCTCACAGAAGCCCTCCACTGGGAGAAATGTGCTCATTTGATCAGACCCAAAGAATGGACCCAGGCCAAAAAGAGCAGGAAAAAAAGAGCAGCTCTCATCATCTTGAATGTTGACTGTCCACTGACCAGGCATCCCAAACTCACAAGGCCCAGTCAGCTCTACCTCCCTCCAAACAGAAAGTCCAAGAAGATGCAGAAAACATCAAAGTCAGGATCACACAAACCAAACCTGCAGCCCAAGAACCAACTCAGCACGAGATCAGACTCTGACAATGGAGACTCAACAGCTCCTCAGACAGCCACTGGTAACATCAGGATGGGTGAAGAATCCAAAATACCAGTGACAAAGGACTAACTGCACACATGCCTGGCCAGAAATATAGTTGGCCCTTCCTGAACCAATTGACAAAGATAGAAAGGAGAACTGTAAATACCAGAACAATGAAGACATGGAGCATTGATGAAGAATAGCAGGAATCTTAGGCACACGGTTAGAAACAGGAAAAACACGATGACTCCATGCTAAGTGAATGTATTGGGAAAATCCAAAAATAGGACAGTGCCAACCCAAAAAACAAGAATGAAAGTGAGACCAGTGATGAAAAACTAGGAAGGACAAGGAAGAAATTCTAAATGGTGAACAAAATCAGGAATCTCATGAACAACTTTAGAAATACAACACACACGATGATCTCCAATTCCTAGAACCTAACATTTGGTGCCAAAATCCAGGGTGGGAATATGGGGACCACCCCGGTGTTCACCAATTCTCTTTCTCCCTCCCTCTCACCCACCTCTTATGCTCAACAGGGACAGAGTCTGGAGGCAGTGACTGAGCATCTGGCACCCTGTGGGAACAACCTGACTAGGGAAGGAAACCTGTGCTTGCTTGAGGTCAAACTTCTAGGTCTCTTCCTCCTTCTTTTCCTCAGCCCATTCCTCCTCTGGCTCCATACTGGTTTGCAACCATATACAACATAAGGCAGTCCCACTGGGACCTAGTTGGGGGAGTATACCAAACTTTCAGTAGCTAAGAGGTGTCTCCTAGTGGGGCCACTTCCCCCCACCCCATTTTTCTCTTCTCCTTTCCCTTTCCCAAAAAGCTCCAGCCAACAGAGGTCATTTGGCTGCAGGAAGGATGCAAGTGGTAAGAGGTTCCCTATATTCAGGCCTCTTTCACCCTCCTCTCACATCCCTTTCTCTGTCAAACTTGTACCATCCATCAGGGCCTCCTCCTGGAAGAAAACTTACACCTAGTTTCTTAGACTCTGACCTTGACTTGGTAGATGAGACCTCAACACATGGAACTCCCCCAGCCTCTCCCCCCTCTACTCTTAAACCTATTGCCCCTGCATGCTGCAGACCCTCTTCTGTCTTCCCCACTGGTCACTCCTACTTGTACCAACGCCATCATCCTTTCCACTCCAACAGAAGGCAAGAATCAAGAGAACAGTCCCTATTCATATTCCTTTTTCCATGAATTGGCCCATGTTGAACAGCACCTGGGATCCTACTTTGAAAATCCCACTTGATATAGGAATTAATTCCTCTGAATAACCCAGGCAATTCAGCCTCACATGGTGAGAAATCTATTTAATTATTTCCTTTGCCCTTACATCTGATGAAAGAGAGTGCTATAACAAGCAGAAACACCAAAATGACACCCAGGATTTGGAGTCAGACTTATTTACATTGGCAGGCACTGATCAGGATCATCCCCAGAATATCAGGTACTGATCTCTGGTGGTCTAGGGCTTATATGGGATAAGCAAGCAGGATGTACAGAGGCAGCATGGCTTGTCAACTGGGGGCTGATTTGCACAGTGTGCATCATAGCAACCAGCTGTTCATCACCGTGACCATCCCTAAGAGATAGGAGCAACCAAAACTGGAACAGGAACTATTACCTGGGTAACTAGCAAACTGAAGTGTACTGGCTTAGGGGGACATTTTTTGTTACAGGAATATATCTGACCAGCAGTGGAATTTTACACAGATGAATTCAACCCACAGATTTCAGCTAATATGATACAACAGCAGCACAAGCAGTTCCAAAACAAATCCCACAAAAACACAGGAGACAGACCATGGTCTTGTGAGCATGATCACATAATAGGTGTCTCCTGGCCAGAATGGAAAAAAATATGCATAAGGTAGTATACTAAGACAAAGTGAAACAGATTACTCAGGGATCTCATAAAAATCTAGCCCTTTTTATGTCCTGCCTCACAGAGGCTATGGTAAAATACACTAATGTGAATCCTGAGCTCACAAACAGGCAGATCTATTTTTCATTTCCCAGTCAACTCCTATTACAAAAAAAGCTTCAAAAGTTAGAAAAAAGACCTCAGACTCCTAGATACAAACTCATAAATGCTGATTTCCATGGTTTAAATATAACCAGGAGGATAAGCAATGGGTTCAAAAGGAAAGGCAGACTACATTAAAAAGCCAAACACTTGTCTCCACTATCCACTGCTCCAACACACCTGCCACAGGGCCTTCCACCACCCAACTCAGGCCTTGCTTCTAATGTGGCAATGGAGGGCACTGGGCAGAGCTTGCCCTAATCCTTGTCCTCCAACTGAGCCATGCCCCACCTGTGGCCAACAGGTACACTGGAAGGTGAATTGTCCCCAGCAGGAACACCCTGCCAGTTCAGGTGCTGCCTTTCACAGCAAACTCTGGCCAATTCCTGACAATCTAGCTCAACTGCTAGCTTTAACAAAGGAGGACTTAAGATGCCTGGCATCAGTTTCCCCTACCTAAAATGATTCTGCAGACTACAGGGATGATATCCAATAAGGCCATTTATTTCCTTGTTGATATGGGGGCACACCTCTCCATACTCCTTGAATTTCAAGAGGCACTTGCTGGCTCTCTTGGTTCTGTGGTTGTCATGAAAGGGCTTCAAGACCACCCCTTACAGACATCCACTGTGTACTGTGCAATACGAGAAGTGACCATTCTACATTCCTTCTCAGTTATCTTTTATGGTCCTACTCCCTTACTGAACAGAGAACTCATGCATAAGTTAGGAGCCATGTTATATATGCCTATCCTTCCCAAGTCCACAGTGTTGTTGCTTCTCTGCCAAAGAGTCAAGCCCAAAAAATTCAGCCTGCCTGATGCTCACCCCATCTCAACAGACTCACCTCTAGTAATACCCTAGATCTGAGACACCAGCACCCCAAAGAAAGCATCCTATCAAACCCGTATACAAGTTTCATCAAAGAATACCACATGCTTTATTTCAGTTCCCTAATACCGCCTGACCTGAATGGTATGAGTGGAATCCAACCTATTATTGATCACATCCTTAGAACAAGAATATGAATTGCCACCAACCCCCCTCATGACATCCCCATCCTCCTTGCCGAAAAAACTAGATAGTTCCTTTCACCTCATACAGGAACTCCACCAGAACAATGCTGCCATCATCCTTATCCATCCTGTGGTTTCTAACCCACACACCCTCCTAAACCGGGTATCCTTGACACAACACAGTCTTCAATCCTTCACCTAAAAGACTCCCTCTTCACAATTCCCCATAACCCACCACTCACTCTCTTTGAATTCATCTGTATTGATCCAAACCCTGATTTTATACAATTGACTGAAACAGTTCTGCCACAGGGATTCCATGATGCCCCCATCTGGTTGGACAAGCACTCTGGAGAGATCTTTCTGACCATGACCAAAACCTTATGACCAAAACCTTAGCATCTTCCTTCAATATGCTGATGATCTCTGCAGCCCCATGAAGCACATGTGTCACACTCAAACCATTCTGCACCTGAACTTTCAGGCACACACAGGTTATAGGAACATTAGATGCAAGGCCCAACTTGTATCCCCAGTTGTGACTGACCTGAGACTCTATATCACTGCCACTACCTGTGAGATTCCAGAAGACAAGAAAACCGCAATCTCTTCCTTACCTTTACCCAAGTCTAAGTGTGAAATTCCCCCTTTTCTGTTTCCTATTTTGGATTCATCATTTTGCTGTCATAGTCAGGCCACATTATGATGCCGCCAAGAGTGATGAGCCCCTCACTCTGTACCCTTTACTGATGCATGCCTTTTCAAAAACTCAAAAGGACCCTAACCAGGACCTCTGCTTTATGCCTCTCCAACCCTACTAAACTTTTCACCTCTTTATCCACACCACAACAGCCTTGAGGCTCCTAGGACAACCAACACTCTATTCCCTGTAGCCTATTTTTCAGAACAACTTGACCCTGTCTGTCACAGCTGGCCACATTGCCTCAAAATGCTGGCCAACATTATTCCCATTACTCCTACAGCTCAGAAAATAATTTTCCATCAGTGCCTCCATTCCAGTCCTCCCACAGATTACAGGATCTGCTAACCCATCGAGTTCTTCACTCCTTCTCTCCCTTTAGAGCTCAGGTCCTGCTCTATGCCTGTACAAGCACCTGTCTCTTTTCATTGCATCCCTCCTCTAAACTATATGGATTCAACCCTAAAGGGACCCCCAGAAGACCACTCTTGCCCTGAATTAGCATTCTCCTTAACAGTTATTCAACACTTGACATCTACCACATCAGAGGAATCCCCAACTACTTTATTAATGGTAGTGCCTCTCAGAAACTCATCAGGCTGTTTATGCTATTGTGGAGGGATACTGTTCTGATGACTATGCCCCTCCAACCCTGAGAAGTCACCAAGGTCACCATACTATTACATGCTACCACCTTTTAATAGGTGGAGCTCATCACACTGTGGCATTTACCTTGGCAAAAAGACAGGACTATAAATACCTATACTAACTCAAAACATGCCTACAACAGCGTGGTTAACATATGGCATGCATGTTATTGTGTTTTTCTTTAAAGACAAATGATGTTAATAGATCAGTTGCTTTTTCTAAACTAAAACCTCAGCATTGTTTAATTGTGGGATTGGCACTTTATGATAAATAAGTGGGTTTCAAGTTTAGAAGCTTGGTTCTCAATCCCCAAAAGCTTTGCCACCACTGGCCTATGATATCTTACACTCCAATGCACACAACTGGCAAGAATGTGGATTTCTTACAGCAAAAGAAAATCCCGTCATACTATGTCCTACTTTAGGTACCCTTTCTCCTGACCAAAGTAGCAGTAATACACTATAGGAGCCACAAAAGGGATAAGAGCTATGCCATTGAGGGAAACAATGCAGCAGGCCTGGCTGGGCAAGTGGTCATGGACTTCCCATCACCTATGTCCCTTATCAACCACCCCAATCTGTACCAAGAAGGAGGAACAAGAGTTGAGCAAACAGGGAGCTGTTTTCCATGGGTCCGGGTGGTACCTACATGGGAAAGCAGTCTTCCCTGAGGCTTCTCAGAGCCTTCTCCTTACTGAACTACACTCTCATTTCCACACAGGATCTCTTCTCACCTGCTTTCTATAAACATATTCATTTAAGCTCAGAAATAGTAAAAACTTTATATCAACTCTCAACACCTGCCAACGGATCTCCCCCCAGACCACTATTCAAACTCCCACCACTATCCTACCCACCAGGTCAGAGGTCACCTACCAGCCAAACATCCACAAATAGATTTCACCCATGTGCCACCCATTAGAAATGTTCATTATCTACCAGCATTAGCAGACATATTCACAAGATGAATAGAAGTTTTCTCTACCACTAAGAAAAGCGCATCCCCATAGCTAACATCCTCTTAACTGTGATCATCCCAAGGTCGGGGCTCTCAGTTTCTGTTCAATCTGGTAACAAACTAGAATTTACCTTTCAGATTCCCTAAGACCTGGCAAAATCTTTCAACATAACCTGAAATTTCCATATTCCTTGTCACCCCCAGTCATCAGGAATGGTAAAAAGGGTCAATAGGACTTTTAGAATATGTTCACTAAACTCACAACCCAAACACAACATTAGGTTCACCTTCCAGCCCTGGCTGTTCTCCAGTGAAGAGCTCTTCCCTGTAAACCCAACCATGCTGTTCACTGGCGCTGACGTGAGATCCCTTCCTATTAGACAACTAGACTCTTACCTCCCGCCAGACCAAAATCCCACTTAAGGCCCCTACTTATCCTCCCAGCTGAACACAATCCCACATATTAATGTGCTCATATGCCCAGTCTCACATTCCCAAGCCAGCCCCACTACCTAAAGGATTCAAATTCTCTGCACTGCGGGGTTGGATTTACATGGGAGCCTCAACATATCTCAACAAATAATTTCCACAACACCAGGAGCAGCTAAACTCAAGGGCAACCCAATGGGTACACTTTTGTTTACTAAAGCTGGCTAAGCCTCCCCATCTCTGCCCCTCTAAAGGATCCACTTCAATCAAGACCTCAGTCTCACCTGAGAAACACCCTATACAGACAACTCCCCTAGACTCTTAAAGCACCTCACTGTTAGGCCATTTGGACACTCACTATTAAATGGCACACTAAGGACAACAGCTGAAGACCTGGACAAGAAACCTCATATTTCAGTTCAATCATTTTCCCCAGCTTTCTTACAAGGCTGGCCTCTTTGGGGTCTCTGGAACCAATGCCAATCTCTGCAGCCCCCCTAATTGAAGAGGAAATTGTACTCTTCTTCAACCATATCTCTAGTTCTTCCTGAAAGCTCTATTTCCATTGAGGTGCCACATCTCAAAGGTTCAGGACAGCAGTGCAATTCCCCTCTTTACCACCTTGGGAATCCTGGCTGGGGCCAGGACAGGCAATGTCCAATATGCTATCTCCTTACCTCAACCTTCTCTCCCTTCTATCTACACTCTTGTTCTGAGCCTTGAGGAGGTCTCAGAACAGTTAATCACAAGCCAGGACCTTGCTTCTGTGGGCCTCAAAAATTATAGAGGTTTAGACCTGCTCACTTCTGCTGAGCTTGTGCCTCCGTTCAAGAAAATGTTGTTTGTACACTAATAAATCCCAGTTTGGTCAGAGATGGGGTGCGGCACCTCAAAGAAAAGGTGCTTACCCTGCAGTCCTCTTCCCTTGGCCCCCATGGGTGCCCCCCCTACATCTGTCTTGAATTCTTCCCTTTTTAATGACATTTCTCCTTTTAGGGCCCACATGTCTGTTCTTACCCTGCCTAATTAACTTGTTTCAAAGATTTCTTACCAATATCATCACAGCCATCTTGCAGGCAGGCACCAGGGACCATGTCAAGGCAATCCTTCTCCTTCAGACTCACTGATACCCTTATCACCCCTACTGATCAGCATGAAGCAGCCAGTCTAGTGACGAAAGCCTGAAAAACAGCCTTGTCTCAGACAGTCACAACTTCCTCTTCCAGCCCTATGAAGCCCCGTAACTTGCGAGAGATGGCGCTATTCTGGTCGAGTTGCCAATAGCACAGGTCACCTCCACTAAAACCTGTCCTTGATTGAGAAGCTCAATTCCTTTATCTTAATTCTTCTATTTTGCATGCTTTTTCATAAGAAGAAACACAGCAAATATGAGATAACATCTCAACTGAATTAATTATGGAAAGTAAAAATGAAGAAAATGAAAATCTGAAGGAATAAATTCAAAACAATGGTGAATGAAATACGGTATTGGATGAAGAAGTTCAGAAAATGACAAAGACAGTGCTCTCCTCTTCCAGGAATCACCTGAGGAAGTTTCCAGCCGGGCAGCAGCTCCTCTCTACATCAGACTCAAGTCACGCATGAGGAATGCAGTACATATGAGGACCTGCCCACATGCAAACCACTGGAAAATAAGAACACCATCCGAGACCCAGGGATGCCTTCTACACTCTAGGAAGAGGAGCCCGCTGAGGTGAGCAAAGGGGCTCCCAGGAAAGGAGTGGACAGGCCCCCTAGTGGAGCTGCTAGGTCAGATAGCGTGAGCGTCACTACCTTCTGTGACCAGGGCTGGACCCCAGGTGCTGACAGGAGGACAGGAGAGACAGGGGTCAGGGAAGAGATGCAGAGAGAACAGCAAGGAGCACTGAGAGGATGCTCAGTGGATAGAAGGAGGATACACAGTGAGACAAAGGCATATCATTACCCCAAAAACAATTTTTTTTTTTAGGATCTCTGTGCTTCAGTGTTGATTTTGAAACTAGGCATTTGTACTTGGGCTATCTGTAGTAAAAGGATTTGAGTTTCAAACACGAGTAAATGCTGGCTGCATGGCTGGAACACTACGTTTAGCTCATCCTCTTTTTTCTCAACACATAGCAAGGGAAAAAATGACTGTGAAAAACTAACATGCAGGACATCTCTCTGTGTCTCCTGGGGCAGTCAGGGGAGGAGGCTGAACCTCCCCTGACTGCCCCAGGAGACAAGCAGGCCCTGAACTCCCACCAGACCAAAATCCCTCACCGTTAAGCATACCCTTTCCACTCAGCTGAACACAGCACATACCTCACTGTGCTCACACACCCAGTCTCCTATTCCCAAGGTAACCAAAACACAATGGGGATTCAAACTCTCACCACCAGTATTAAATCCAGGCAGGCCTTGGGCTGATAAGTCAAAGGCTTCCTAGCTCCCACAAAAATCACTCTCAATAAACTGTCAGCATAACCTCAACCACAAGACTTGTTAACACTGCATGACCCAGTTCTGTAATTCCCATAGGTTCAATTTTTTCTCAATAAAAACCTGGTGGCTTTCTCCTGGTCTTCATGGAGCAAATCTTCTTGATCCAGGATGAAACTAGGCATGTACAGAGGACAGAAATGCATGCTCGGCAACATTCAGGTAGTACAGCGCTTCCCAAAAGATGTATTGCTTCTGTCTTCTCAACTCTGCTTCCCAGATATTAAACTACGCCCGTGTGCTGAGGACACCTCCTCACAGGTGGGGACAGTAGGCCAAAGGTCTACCCTGAAATGTAGCCAACAGTAACAATGACTTAGAAAAACCACGCTAAACAGCTGCGCTAGTTCCCACCAAGACGCGTGTCCTCCACAAGGTCAAAGGACATCAATGGTCACTCAGACCAGGTAAGCAGGAGTCCGCCGCAGGGCACAGAGGTAAACTGTCCACCAGCCAGTGAGGGAAGCCACAGGAGACACAGGACAGCAGCTGGAGGGAGGGAGCCAGGCTCTGGAGACACTTAGGAAAAGACACTGGGGAAGCACAGGGGAGGGAAACCCCTAGAGGGCAGCAGAAATCAGAAAGCTTGTGCCCCAGCCCCTCAGGGAGGAAACATCTGTGCCACAGCACTAACCTGGCCCTGTCCCCAGGATGCTGAAAGACGGGTGATGTGGTCAC